>PVIA01001391.1:0-285232 GCA_004024845.1 Tonatia bakeri
CCTTCCTTCCTTCCTTCCTTCCTTCCTGGGACACTCACGAAATGTAAACATGTGAACAGACAATGTTCACCTAGTACGATCATGGGTGAGGTGTGGGGTGTCCTGGGAATGCTGAGAGTACTTAGGGCTTCTGGTACTCCCTCCTTCTTCTGCTCTTTCTTTCCTCCTCAGACCCCCAGAGTAGCTTGATTTTAATTTATGCAAGATCTAATTAGAAGAAATTAGTTATGACTCTTTCAGGTATAGGTAAAAGAAACCAACATGAACTAGTCTAATCAAAAGAGTATTTTATTGGTCTTATTGCTAAAAAGCCCATGGACACAAGCTTCAGGTACAGTTGGATCTAGGTGTTCAGGTCATGTGGACAAGAATCTGTTCTTTCACAACTCTCAGCTATATATATATTTTTTTTCTTTTGTGGAACCCCTAGCAGTACCAGGCATGATAACCCCAGTGGCATGAGGTCTTCTCTTTTCCTGGATTCCCAACAAAAAGTCATGGAAATAAATGTCAGGGCTCATGGACTCACATGCCTACCCCAAACCAATCACTGGTCCAAATGGGATGCATTACTCTGATTGGTTGGCCTGAGTCACATGCCCACTTTAGCTCTGGATGTGGAAGCCACATTGACTGAGCTATTATCAGAAGAAGGAGAAGTGGATAGGGGAATGGGAGAAAGAAAACACAGACTTTTTTTACTACTAAATATTTTTTCAAAAGGTTATAACCACAGATATATTTAACCTCTTAATTATGCAAATAAGGAGGCAAAGGCATCAAGGAGGATAGGAATTTTCCCAGGTTCTCCCAGGGACTCAGTGAGGAGAAGAGTTTGGAGCCCTGGCTTCCGTGGTGGGTGGTGGGAAGAGAGGTGGCAGAGGCCAAGCATTGGCTAGTATTGGGGACTGTGGTCCTGGCACATTGTAGGTACACAGGAGGGTCCAGCTGAATGACCGGATCAATGGGTAGGTGACCAAATGAACAAACAAACCAGGACATCATCCCACTAATGCCAGATCCCTGTTTGGCTTTCCAGAGAGTGCCTACGTGAACTTGACCTCTGAGCAGAACCTCCTCCAGGAGGTGGCCATGGGTGAGAAGCTCAACCTCCAAGTCATAGTGGAGGCCTACCCGGACCTACAAGGCTTGAACTGGACCTATGGGGGACCTTTCTCTGACCACCAGCCCAAACTTGATTTTGTCACCGTCAAGGATACATACAGGTACCAACTCCCAGCTCCCACCTGCAAGCCCCACAGCCGGATTGGGATGCTTCAGCCAGGAGTCAGGACAATTGGGTCATGTCTCAACCTTGCTGTGTGACCTGGAGCGAGTCCCTTCCCCTCTCCAGGTCTCACTTTCCCTGACTGTGTGGACCCTGACCTCAGTCAAATGTGTCTGAGGTTTAGATCAGATTTGCAGCCCCCTCGGCCCCACATTCTTGGGAAATGCCCTCAAGAATTCTACCATTTCTTGGGGGTGTGCATCTTCATGGTTATCCAAGAACCCTCAGTATCATCCATTCTCCTCTTCTGTGTCCAATCCAAATGTAGAAAACAATGCCTGTGATTTCCACTCCTAGACACATTTCTAATAATGATGGCACAGGGTGTCTGCCACTCACACAGGTTTGGGGGTGGGATGGAGGGAATTCATACCACCCAATCACAGATACATCAAAAAATTCTTTAAAGGCCTGTGGTCACCCAGCCCAGAGAATTCCTCACTGGTCACTCTTCAACAGGCTCAAACGCTTCTCATAAAATGCCATCTGAGGACATCTTCTCTCAGAATCCTGTTTTCCCGCATGCACAACATTTTAGGAATCTGTTTTTTCTGTCTTCTTGTGGACTATGTCCTCAGGGTTTTATTTTCCCATCCAAAGTGATCTAATCAGGTAGCTTTCTAAACAAGGGGGTTTCCTCCCTAAGGGGAACCCAGATACTCTTTAACAACAAAGGGGTTAGGACAATAGTTGCTTTACCCTGATCTGTTTGCAGGACAGCATACAGTTAGAACAAAAACAAGTGCATTATATGTGCGTGTGTGTGTGTGTGTGTGTGTGTGTGTGTGTGATAACACCCCCGTTCCCTGCCCTCTGCCAGGACAGATATCCATCCCTAAACTGCTTTCTGCAGAGTCGAGGTGCAGCCTCGGAGTCCTTCTCAATACAGTCTCCAGACAGCGTCCCCATCGTAACTGGCTCGTGAGGGCAGACCTGTCTGTTAGCCCTGGGCCAGGTCACTCCCTCAGACACCTTCCTGATCTCAAGCTCTCTGGGGTTCTCTTTCCAGCTCCCGAAGCCCAGGCCTCCCCGGACCCTGGACTCTTATCTGTCAGTCCTGATCTGCACGGCATTCCCTTGTCCTCATATTCCTCCTCCCAGTTCCATTATCCTTTCTGGCCAGAATTTCTAGCTTCCTCTCACCTAAAGCACAAGTTCTGGACCTGGATCCTGCAGACTCCTGAGAGGGGATTTATAGACAGATTTTGGGGGTCCATAAGCAACACGGGCACTACAGAAAGGAACCAGGGAGAGCCCCCTAAACACAGTCACCTAGGGCCAGTCACTGTGAGGCACACATCCTGCGCACCACACCACCACCAAACTTAGCGCATGTAATGGGCGTGTTCATTGTGGTGACTCTGACTCATCCACAGAAGCTGAATTCTTTCAGCTCAAGAGGTAAAAGTTAGTTATCACAACAACAGATACGTGGAGAGAGGACGAGAGGTTTGAGTGCCAAAGGTCTGACAGAGACCACCCTCCGAACACTGTGCATGTCAGGCTGGGGGCGGCTACAGACCTCTTCCAAAGAAGGGCTGGTGATTTGCTACTATTTTTTTCTTATCTTCATCTGAGGACATGCTTACTGATTTTAGAGAGAGGGGAAGGGAGGGAGAGAAACACTGATGCTAGACAGAAACATTGATCGGTCGCCTCTTGTATGCACCCCGACCAGGGACCTGACCTGCAACCCAGGCCTGTGCCCTGACCAGGAACTGAACAGGCGGCCTTTCGGTTCAGGGGGTGATGCTCCAAACAGGGCTGCTGGCACTTATTTTTAAAAAACTTTTTCACTACTTAAACAATACATGCTCATTATGGATAAATTTTCAAATAGAGAGTAAGAAAACAATAAACAATGAGCTGGGATCAGCTGAGGATCACTTGTTTGCGTTTGCTTCCAGACACTTCTGTAACAAAGGGCACCATTAAATTGAGTGCTACTATGTAAAGCACTCTGAATACATAGCTCTTTAATCCTCAGGCCAAGTCTGTGAATTAATTCCCACCAGTGTTGCCCTCACAGAGAAGGAAGAGAAGAATCAGAGAGGTTCAGCCTTTGTCTAAGGTCACACAGCTAAGCACTGGCAGCACCAGGGCTTGACCCCTGGTCTCTGTAGCCCCATGGCCACATCCTGCTTCCCATTCCTCTCGTAGACCCTCTGGGTGAGGTTGGCACTATAGGGATGGCAGCTGACCTGGGTGCGAGCGTTGGCGTAGCCCAGCAATGGTGGTGGAAGCAGGTACATGCAGCGGGGCCTGCGATGTGCCTCGCAAGGTCAGTACTTTACTGATCTCGCCTCCACTAAACCTCAGAACGAAACTGCTCTATAGACGAGAGAGCCAGTTAAGGAAATCGGGTCGGTGGTTTTCCCATGGCTCATTGGCACCCTGCCTGGGTTCCTGGCTCCATCAGAGCCTTTGTGCCTTGGACAGTTTCCTAAAAATAAAACAAAGCCTGTTGGGGCGGCTGCCTGAGCCCACTGTCCCAGCGGGTACCACGTCTGGACTCACCACAGACGTCCTGCTCCTCCTGTGCAGGTACACCTCCACCCTCTCCCTGCCTCGCCTGAAGCCCTCTGAGGCCGGCCTCTACTCCTTAACGGCCAGAAACTCGGGAGGCGAGAATGCCTTGACCTTCGAGCTCACCCTTCGATGTGAGTGATGGAGCGGGGGTTGTGGGCGTGGGGTCCTGGAGAGACAGGCTGGGAGAGGGTGGGGGAGGGGAAGCTCAGTGCGAGGCCGTCAGGCGAGGGCGCTTGGGCCTCAGGGCTGATCCCTCCCTTTGCCACCCCACCTTTCCTCCTCAGACCCCCCAGAGGTGAGGATCACACGGGGCACCATCAACGGCTCTGATGCCATGCTCTGTGACGCCTCTGGGTACCCTCAGCCCAACGTGACGTGGGTACAGTGCAGGGGCCATACTGACAGGTGAGTGGCCTCCTGTCACCTTCCTCACCGGGAAAGAGGGGCTGGGCACCCTGAAACGCTGAAGCACATTCTGCTCTTTCTAGATGTGATGAGGCCCAAGTGCTGCTGGTCTATGAAGACCCACACCCCAAGGTCCTGAGCCAGCAGCCCTTCCACAAGGTGACTGTCCAGAGCCTGTGGGCCATCGAGACCTTGGAACACAACAGGACGTACGAGTGCAGGGCCCACAACAGCGCAGGAAACAGCTCCTCCACCTTCCAGCCCATCTCCATGGGTGAGTCTCTGTCCTCCACTCCAGGCCGGGATGGGGGGCAGCAGTGTTCTACCATGGAGCTTGTCCCAGCTGCACTGAGTCCTACCTCTGTAGGTCCCACTCTCGGCTCCTCAAGAGCAAAGGTCTCCCGAAGCGGCCAAATGGGGGAACCCTCAGAACCAGAGATAGCAGATAAGAGTGGAGGGGAAGTGGGCGTCTCGAGAGAGAGCAGCGGGGAGCGCAGCCGCACTGGCCCCTCTGCTCACACCCTGCATTTGAACTCCTGCATTAATTCACAAGTACTGCATTTTGCCATGTATAATGTGCACTTTTCCCAAAATTTTTGAGGGAAAAATAAGGATGTGCATTACACATGGGTAGTACTAATTCCTTATCTATATCAATGTTTTTAATTCTTTTATTTATGCTTATGCATTAAAAGTATACCAAATATGTTAAAAAATAAATGCTAAAATTCCTTTATAGTACAAAAAACCAAGTATCTCAATATAAATAAATAAATAAATAATTGAAGTTAAAAATTACATGAATTTTTTTTGTCCTGAAAGTTTGGGTCAAAAACATGGGTGTGCATTATGCATGGCAAAATACGGTATATGTTTGGCACCTGCTGTGTTCCAGGCACCCCCTCGATGCAGGGGAGCTGCCTCCCTGGAGCTTAGAGTCTGGTGAGGGAGGCAGGCAACAGCAAGTGCACGTGGCCCGAGCCCACCTCAGGGCCAGCCTTGGCGGCCTTTTTCCCCCCTCCCTGAGCCCCTTCCTGCCAGAGACACTGTCCCATCCATTCGGGGACCACTGTCCAGCCCCGGGCACTGGCACATGCTGCATTTGTGGAGAGGAAGGGGTGCCTTTCTCTGTGTCACACAAAAGCTCTACGTGGGTAGCTCTCCGATTCTGTGCGGAGGCCCACAGTGCCCTCAGACTTCGGACAAGCAGGTCTTAGTGCCCCTGTGTGCCAGGCTCAGCAAGGCCCCCTGGGCCCAGAAAGGACAGAGCAGGAGCCTCTGCCTGGCTCAGAGGTGCCCCCTCAGGTGCCCCAGCTGCTGGCCCTGGAGCGGCTGCTGCCAGGGCCCCCCCCCATAGGCAGTGGCTGTGGCTGCTGTCGGTCTCACTGTGCCAGCCATGGTCTCAATGAAATGGTACCACCATAGGAGACTAGTACTATTTTCCTTTGACTTTGGAGATGATGAACCTTAAGCTTAGGGAGAAGTCGCAGGTTCAATGTCACACACCTCCTTAAATAGCAGAGGTGAGATTTGTCCTCGGACCCACGCTATTGATCTGGGCAAGGTGATGTAAATTGTCTTTCAAAATGCATGCAGAGAACTAGGGTAAGTGATCTGGGAGGAGGAGACCTAGGGCCATGAGCCTGGCTTTCGGCCCCTCGGAGGGGCTGCGTGGTTCCAAAGGGCGCCCAGAGAAACAGCAGGGAACAGCCAGGGAAGTGGGTTCCCATCTAATGTGTAGAAGACTCTTCCATTAGAGCTGCCCGACGGTGTAGGTGGTGAGCCAGTCACAGCGGGAGCGTGCAAGGTGAGGCTGGGCAGCAGGCCAGGTTGCTGCAGAGGGCTCCCTGCCCTGATAGGGTGGTGCTGTGTGCCCTGCGGGGCTCCCTCAAAGACCGTGACTCAGGCAGTGTTTGCAGCTGCATCTGAGCAGGGCTGAAGGGTCTGCCCTCCCTGCCTCTGCCTGGGGGAGGGTCTGCGGAAGGCTCCCTGAGGCTCTGGGGGCTTCCGGGTGCAAGGACACTTTACTCAGTCAAAGCATTTACTGGGTGCCGACTGTGTTCACAGCAACACACTGGCCAATTCTCAGTGGGGGCTGGGTCCCAGAGGCCTGTCTTCCACTCACTCCTCTGCAACCCCCCTTCCAGGATTCTCCAAACAGTCCCCAGATGAACCCCTCTTCACGCCTGTGCTGGTGGCCTCCATATCCATCATGGCTTTGCTGCTGCTGCTGCTCTTGCTGCTTCTGTACAAGTACAAGCAGGTGAGCCTGGGCAGGACGGGACAGCCGGGCCCCGTGGCGCTGGACCCTGACAACAGCACTGCCAGGCCAGGTGGTTTCCCCTTCAGCCCCCAGCATTTTGTCAGCCAGTCATTCAGTCAATGGCTCTTTAGTGGGCACCTACAGTATGTCAGTGTGGGCTAGTTCCTGGGGGGGCCAAAACTCAGACCGTCTGAGGCTCTGCCCTCACAGGGTTCACTGTCTAGTGAAGGACACAGTTGATAATCAACTGACCAGAAAAGTGAGGATGAAAGGTGCTCTAGGGAGAGGAGTGGGTTCTGGGAGGGGAGAAGCATGGGGTCCTGTCCCAGCCAGGGGCTCACAGGTGCACAGAGAGGACAGCACCGGCCAGGCCTGCGTCTCACTCTCAGGTGGTGGACGTTCTAGTGGAGGAGGAAGGCCTGTCATCAGCCTCTTTGTTATTTAATATTATTACTCAAAGCTACCATTTATTGCACATTGACAGTATTGAGCTGTCTGTCATTACGAGTGCGCAATCTGTAATAGCGGTTTTAGGGGCATTTTTTATAAATTGTGTCGCCTACCTCCTCTCACTCAATGCCCTCTGCAGCTACGACATGTAAAGTATCACTAACCCCATTTTACAGAGTTGGAAGCTGCGGTTCCGAAGAGTTGAGACAGTTGCCTTGGTCTACAGTGGGTCAGTGCAGAGGCTGGTTTTTAAAAAAGCTGTGGATTTAACCACAATGTGAAACATCGAATCACCTTATTTTATCCTCACAACAACCCAAGGCAGGGACCACAGCAGTCGGCACTTTACAATAAGGAAACTGAGGCTCAGGAAGGTTGAAGAACCTGCCCAAGGGTTCCGGGCACCACCCCCCCCACCACCAGATCTGCAGCCTCTGCCCCCGCCTAGGTGTCTCCCTACACAAAAGTGGTACCCAGTGCCATCAGATGCTGACAGGGCCAGGCCAGAGAGCTGTGGGGGCCAGCAGTGGAGGGATCTCTTCTGCTGGTGGGGAAGGGAGACTGCTTGGAGGAGGTGGCTTGGCATGGTGGGCTAGCCCTTGGAGGATGCAGCAAGGAGAGACGAGATTCCGGGAAGGGGTCTCTGGGGGAGAGGCAATGTGTGTAAAGGGTGGGGGAAGGCCGAGGTGAGTTCTAGAAGTAGCAGCACCTAGAAGAGGAGGCAGATGGGGGCGGGTTGGGGTCCTGAGGGGCTGGACCTTGGCCTGTAGGCTCAGGGCTGTCAGTGGGCTTGAACAGGGTAAGGATGTGATTTAGGGGTGGACAATGTCTTTCCCACACCTACCTGGGGGTTTTTAGTGTGAGAAGAAGACTTGAAGTGGATAGGACAGGTGGATGGGATATGGGGGCACCCAGGACCCTATGGGTCTGGCTCTCTATGCTCATGCCGGCACCCCACCTGAAGTAGAGCCCCCAAGGAACCAGGGCCTCAAATCAAGACTTTGGGGATCTGGGTCCATCCCTGACACTTTTGCCATTTGACCTCACTGACTCACTGCCCTCTCTGGGCCTCAGTTTCCCCACTTGTACCATGGGACTTGTGGCCTTGAATAGCCTTCTTTCTCTGATGTTCCATGAGCCTACTGATGGTCTGGTTTAAGGGCCAAGGATTGTGAGTTAGGTGGATCTGGGTCCGAGTCCTCCTTCTGCCCTCCTCCAGCTACAGGACCCTGGGAAAACTGGTGTCTCTAGGCCTCTGTTTCCTCCATCTGTCAATGGGGTTAATAACGGCAGCTGCCCCACCAGGCAGCCTTAAGGAACGGTGATATAAGGCAGGTGGAGGGCTCCACAGGGTGCTGGGCACAGACACGCTCAGAATGGAGGCTGTCTGCCCTCGTCCCAGGGGAAGCTGACTGGGACCCCAGGTTAGCTTGTGCACCATGGGACTGGAGGGGTGTTTGAGGTGGGGCATCTCCTTGCCTACACACCCAAAGTGGTGTTGGGCCCCTTCGCCCACCTCCAGGGACAGGACCTCATCGCTCTTGGGGCCGCCCGTTCCTACTCTGAGCAGCTCTGCCTCACTAAGTTCTTCCTTATACGGAGCTCAGAGCTGACTCCCAGCGCCCCACCCCACAGAGCGGCCTCCTGGGCCCAGGGCAGCCTGCAGAGATTCCAGAGAAGTGCCCAGTTCCCCCTTTGGCTCCCTCTGCCTCAGGCTGCCGCCCCCTTGGCCGGGGGGTCCCCTTGTGGTTTAGGGACCCCTTACCCTCTCTCCACAGGACCACAATCCACTCTTTTCCCATCCAGGAAATTCAACTGCCCCCTGAGCCCTCTCAAAGCCAAGAGAAGGAGGGTATCCCACAGGACAAGAGCTTGAGGGGTCAAGATGGCCACGCCCCTGTCTCAGGGCCTGTAGTCCAATTCTCCTGTCCCCTGGTGCTCTGAGACTCGCTCCTCCCCCAGAGACTGAGCCTGGTCAGTCCTCACTGCCTAGGCCTCAATTGAAGGTGGCCCCATCTCGGGGAAGAGTTGTTTTTTTCTCAGGCTGAGTCATTGCCTTTCTTGGCCCAGAGACCACAGGGTGGCAGGGGGCTAAGGGGGAAGAGAAATGGCAGGAGTCAGCAGGCAGGAAGGAGGAGGGACGCCAGGAGGAAAGGATGAGGCAGGGGATGGAGAGGCCACTGGAGAGGCCAGGATTCTGGGAGTCAGAATTGAACTGTGGGGACCAGGGACAAATTGGGGATGGACAGGAGGGTCCTCGAGGTATCTGTGGGAATGTTGAGGCCTCTACCTCCCTGAGACAGGGAACATCCACCCTCCCAGAGCCTGGCAGGCCGAGTCGGAGGGCTGCATGGACTTTGATGTTTTCCGCCCACCTCGGTTGACAAGGGGAAGTTGGGGTAAAGTGTGGGGAAGGCACAGGTCCTGGGCCTGTGGTGAGGACTTCATGAGATGATGCACCATGAGCGTGCAGGCCAGCATCCCAGTCACAGGAAGTGCAGAGAAGTGCTTGCTGCTATCCTTATAATCACCACCACTATCACTGGGAAAATCGGCCTTCCTGTAAGGTTCTCCTTCAGAGGAGAGGCCTCTGGGTAGAAGCCGTGGGGAGCATAGGTGAGCCCTTTTCAGGGAAGGCAGAGGCTGGGTGGTGTAGGGGCTGAGCTGGGGGCCTGGAAGAGGCGCAAAGGTGCCTGAGGCAGTCTGGAGACAGCGGCCTTCTGCTCCAAGTATAGAGTCTGGCACCCAGAGATCTGAGATTCCAGCCAGATAACCTCTCCCTCCTTCTACCCGCCTAGTCCCTTTCTCCAGTGTCCCCTGTCTGCCGGGGAGGCAGGGGGCGGGGGCGCAGGGGTCTGACTCAGGCTCACTGCGGGAGACAGAGGAAGGAGAAGTGGTGAGGAGACAAACAGGCCTTGGCCACAGAAGTTCCTGGAGATGGAAGTGGCCTGCGGGGTGGGGGCCAAAGAATCCCCTCCTGGCTCTGTCTCTGTCTTTTGGGCTGGAAAGGCACCATACTCAAGGCTTGAATACCCTGAGACTCAGAAAGTCGCTCCTTGCCCTGACCGAGTAGCTCAGTTGGTTAGTGTGTAGACCTGATATGCCAAGTCTACAGGTGTGATCCCTAGTGAGGGCACATTCAAAAACCAACCAGTGAATGCATACATAAGAGGGTCAACAAAATGATATCTCTTTTTTTGAGAGGAAGGGAGGAAGGAAGGAAGGATAAGAGAGAGAGAGAGAGAGAGAGAGAGAGGGAGGGAGGGAGGGAGGGAGGAAGGAAGGAAGGAAGGAAGGAAGGAAGGAAGGAAAAGGAAAGGAAAGGAAAGGAAAGGAAAGGAAAAAAGGAAAGGAAAGGAAAAGAAAAGAAAAGGAAGGAAGAAAGAAAGGGAGAAAGAGAGAGAAAAGGTTGTTCTCTATCCCATTTCTAACTTCCCTCCCAAGCCCCGACATCGGGTGTTGCAGCTCACCTGTAGTCTCCCAGACCAAGCAGAATGTGGAAGCTCTCCCTTACCCCCAAATGCACTCTTTTCTTCCAACTACCACCTGTTGGAAGTTCTTCCCCATGGCTATCTGGAGTCCTGTCTCTTAACCCAGCGAGACTCTCAGCCACAGGCCACCGTCCTTCCCAGCTCCCACTCCTACACCCTGCCGCTCCCCCAAGCTGGGTGCCCACAAAGGAGCCCAGCTGCAAAGCACAGGTCAGCTGGTCCCCAAGGTCACTGACAGGAAAGAGAGTTGGACTGCTAACCCAAGGCCTTGGTGTCCTCCACCGGCCCTGCCCGCCCAACTTTTACGTTCCCCCAATGCGCTTTCCATCAGCACTTATGGGCAGCCCCTGGCAGGATGCCTCCTACCCGCCCCACCCCCAGCAGCTGCTGTCCTGGGCAGGAGATAGAGGCCATCTCTCCTCGTCCCCAGAAACAGCTCTGTCCCAGCTGGTGGTTGGTAACAGCATGTAAAGCTGGGGAAAGAACACAGGTACTCCAGACACTCACTGCCTGGTGGGCAGAGCCTCTTCTCACAGCCCGAAAGACCTTCCTGACTCCGGAACCTCCTCGACTCCCCCCAAGCCACACCCACCTTGCAGTCACTCAAACCTGCCAGGACCTGCCAGGGCCAACCCCCTCTCCCCCACCAGGCCTCCACATTTCTGTTAACTGAGCTTGCAAAGCACTCCTTCCTATGGTCACACACTCCTTTGTCAGCTCCTCAGGGCCTTCCCTGACTTACCTTCAGTTGTAGCCATCACTCTATCCCATTACCCATAAGTCTAATTACTAATTGGAGGGAAATGCCTCTCTTAGCCTTTGGCATGCAGACCCCATGGGGCCGGGACTTTGTCTTGTTCAAGTCTGCGTCAGCCGTGCCTGGTGCAGAGAGGTGCTCAGAAAAGTGTTTGGAAGGGAGTATTATTTAGCTTCAAAAAAGAAGGGAATTCTGTTCCATGCTACAGTATGGACGAACCTTGACAACTGCATGCTAAGTGAAATGAGGCAGTCACAAAAGCACTCATACTGCAGGACCCTACTTATATGAGTAGTTCGATTCATGGGGCAAGTGGGGCGGCGGCCAGGGGTTTAGGGGGAAGTGGGAATGGCCAGCTGTTCAAGGGCATGGAGTTTCAGTTTGCGAGTCCAAGGGTCTGGATGCTGGTTGCACAAGAATGTGAATGCACTCAACACCACCCAACTGCACGCTCAGAGTGGCTGGGACGATAAACCTCACGTTATGTGTGTCTCACCGCAATCAAAGAGAAAAACAGACAATACCTGGATGAGAGGACAGACGGAATTACCCAAACTGCCAGAGCTGGCCAGGCCCTCGCAGGTGGCCCTGTCCAAGTCTTTGAATACACAGGTAGGGCACCTGAGGTTTGCAGAAGGGACAGTCACAGGTTGAGGCCAAGCCAGGAAGGGGCTGGACTCCCAGCATGATGGGCACAAGGAGACACGGCCGCCTCCCCCTGCTGAGGGCCATGAAACTATCCACGTCCCCTGCCCTCGGGGGTCAGATTGGGACCCAAGCCCCTGCCAGGCCTGGCTGCCACATGCTTCTTCCCTCTGCCTCTGCAGAAGCCCAAGTATCAGGTGCGCTGGAAGATCATTGAGAGCTACGAGGGCAACAATTACACGTTCATCGACCCCACCCAGCTGCCCTACAACGAGCAGTGGGAGTTCCCCCGAAACAACCTGCAGTTCGGTGAGATGGGATCTCAGCCCACCAGGTCCTCCCGTCACAGGGTATAATGGGCTGCAGGGACCGAGTGGCCCTCAGAGAAAGGGCCCTTTGGTGCCCAGGGACCAAAGCAGCCTCTATGTTTGGCAGGTAAAACCCTAGGAGCTGGCGCCTTTGGGAAGGTGGTAGAGGCCACAGCCTTTGGTCTGGGCAAGGAAGATGCTGTCCTGAAGGTGGCCGTGAAGATGCTGAAGTGTGAGTGAGAGGAGGGGGCCTGGAGAATTTCGGGGAGTTGGTGGGTGTGGTGCATGCTAGGGAGGGCCTGCCCCGTTGTCACAAGAGGCATCGCCTCATTTTTGGCCTGTCAGAGCCTGGGGGACAAAGCCTGGGATTGGTGGTGCGGATGCCTGGATCCCTCTGTGAGCTCCTAGGTGCGGGGGGAGGGCTTCTGATTGAGCTGGGGTACACAAAGGCCACCCTGGGCCACAGCCTGGCCACAGCTTGGCTTCCTGCCACCTGAGACCAGCTCAGTGACTGGCCATCTCTCCTCTCTCTCTCTCTGCCTACCTCCCCTCTGTGTATCCGCATTTTTTCTCCTCCCTCTTTCCATCCCTGATTGCTTTGGGTATCCTTGCCTGCTTCCTGGGTGTCCCTTACCTGTCTGCATGGCTTTCCATGTCCTTCTGCTCTCTCCCCATCCGTGGGGCCTGCGGTCCCCCCTCAGCCACAGCGCACGCCGATGAGAAGGAGGCCCTCATGTCGGAGCTGAAGATCATGAGTCATCTGGGCCAGCACGAGAACATAGTCAACCTTCTGGGAGCCTGCACCCATGGAGGTGAGGGGCGCTGGTGGGCACGGGGGCCCAGGGCCTTGTGGCCTCTCAGGTGTCTGAGGTCCCCAGGGCCACCTCAGCCCATCTTCCACTTCCCATCTCCTCCACATGAAGGTAGGACCCTGTCTCAGGTCCCTTAAATTCCAGACACCTGGACTGGTCAAACTGCTTGTGCATGCAGACGGTTCTGGGGCTCTGAGCAGTGGCTCTCAGACACCAGTGGGAGTCAGTCACCTGGAGAGGGTCCTACCAGGGCAGACTGTTCCAGGCATCTGGTTCTGTGGGTCTGGAGTGAGGCCTCTACCCAAAGACACTTGGACACTCACCATGTTGTCCACAGGGGTGCCCCAGGGCCTGTTGGGACTCCAAGTCCACCCCATTCTTTTCTATAGGAACTTGGACCTTTGGTCTGCATGAAGCTGACATAGATTTTCTTTGGGGAAAGAATCCTTTAGCTACAGTTTTTTTTTGGGGGGGGAGGGGGGGCTGGGGTGGGTAGATTCCTCTGCTTTAGACAGATGGGGCTCTTAGGTCCCAGTAGGGTGCCTCATGGCCCCTACCCCATGTTCCTGTTCACATGGGGAGTGGGTTAAGGGGTACACTGCCCCCACTCTCTTGGCTCTCTAGGTCCTGTCCTGGTCATCACTGAGTACTGTTGCTATGGTGACCTGCTCAACTTTCTGCGGAAGAAGGCTGAGGCCATGCTAGGGCCCAGCCTGAGTCCAGGCCAGGATCCCGGCTACAAGAACATCCACCTGGAGAAGAAGTACACCCGCAGGTAGCATTGCTGTGTCAAGAGCAGGGAGGAGGCTGCACCTGGGAGGTGGGGCCCCAGGTCTGTCCCCAAAGCTAGCTCGGGGTTGTGGCCCTCCCATCCCCATCTGTGTCGTGGGGGCACATACGACTCAGTTTTTCTAATCATTCTCCTCATCCAACAAATATCTGAACATCTACTATGTCCTAGAAATATTGAGGCAAAGATGGGCAGCTCGTAGTCTGGTGGAGACAGACGTTCATGAAATCTGCACTTTAATGTATATAAAAGATCAGCTAAGACTGTTTGGGGCCCTAGCCAGGGGCGGGCAGCTGTTGGGGGTCATTGTCCTGTTTCACCTGTAGCGAGTGCTGCCGGGGGCTGCTAGGGACCTGCTGGGGGACCTGCTGCATTTAGGAGTAGCCAGTGTCAGGTCTGCACATCACCAGGAAGAAGTGGGGGTGGTGTGCGGGTTGTTGGGTGGAAGGGGGAAAAACAGTATGACAGCCAGGTCCCTGCTAGGACTCAGTTTACCAGGTGAGCCACCGGGGGATGAACCTTCGTGGTCTTTCCTTCCCTTTTGTTCTGTAACGCTGGGATTCCTGGAAGCCATGCGGAAGCAGATGGACAGAGCCACATGGGGAACCAGAGAGAGGAAGTGGCCAGTTTCATGTCACACATGAGCTAGGGGCGGAGCCAGGGCTACACACTGCTCTTTTGACTCCTGGTCCAGTGCTCCTCTGGAAGTCTGAGTCCTGGGGCCAGGCTACCGGGTGCTGGAACAGGATCAGAAAAAGAAGCATCCCTTGTTCTAGCCACTGTCAGCTGCTAAGCCTGGGGAGGCAGGAGGGGAAGGAGGCTGTCTTTCCATCCAGTGTTCTGGAATATGGGGGCTGACGGGATCCACCTACTTCCTCTTCTTATTGACTCGCCTCTGACAGTGGGCCTCTGCAGGCTGGAACCTCAGGCCAGATCAAGTCAATTTTGAGAACCAAAGTAAAGTATTAGCTTCCATCCTCAAACCTGCAGGTGGGGAAAGGATCCATGGAGTGGGGTGATTTAAAGAGAAAATGGCATGTGAACCAATCCTGCCAATGAGATCCCAGGCTACATTAATAGGAATATAGTTTCTAGACCAAGAGAGAGGATGGTTTTGCCGTGGTCAGACCATAAATGAAACACTAGGTTCTCTTTTTGGGAACACGTGAGTATGGACATTGTCAAAGTGCACATCTGTATTGCAGAGGGGGCAGGTGGGTGCGTGGCCCAGAGCTCATGTGGTTGGAATATCAGAAGCAATAGTGGCTGTTCATTTTAAAGCAGCACTTCTCAAACATGCCTGCCACCCAAAGCATGGGCTCACAGGCATCACAAGAGAGCTCTTAGAAATACACACACAGCCTCAGGTCCACCCAGACCTACTGAATCACAACTGCATGTACATAAGATTCCCCAGGTGAGTCTACGCACGTGAATTAGTTTCAGAAGCACTTCTCTAAACCAGTGAGTCCCCCCTCTGGCTGCACACTGGAATTGATTGCCTGCAGAGAATGAAACATCAGACGACTGAGTTCTGCCCCTTGAGTTTCTGAAGTAGTCTGGGCATGTGGTGTGTTTAAAGCTCCCCAGATGATGTTAATGTGAAGCCAGAAGCAGGAGCCACTGTCTAGACAAGAGAGGACTGGAAGAAGGGGCCCTAGAATAGGCTCAGATCCCTGCAGGGCTGTTATGGGGAACAGGGGGCCCACTTCTCTGCAGCCCTCAGGAGGAGGAAAATCCTGGGGGCAGGCTGGCATTACAGATCGTGAAGAACTTTTCAAACAGGCAGAGCTGCCCAAAGAGAACAGGCTGTCTGTCAGCTCCCTCGCTGAATGGCCAGAGATTAATGGTCACTTAGACTGAAGATGGCAGGGTTTTGTTTTTAGTCAAGATGTTCAAATTGACTCCAAGTTCCCTCCCTTCCCTGCTGAGTGGCTGGAGGCCAAGGCCTGAGCTGGGCAGTGGTGATGGGGACTGACTGGCCCTAGGGCCTCTCTCCTATGTAGGGACAGTGGCTTCTCCAGCCAGGGAGTGGACACCTACGTGGAGATGAGGCCTGTCTCCACTTCTTCAAGTGACTCCTCTGAGCAAGGTGAGGAGGTAGGGGGAGTGGAGAGGGGCTGCTGGGGGCTGGGAAGGGCAGGGCAGGGCAGGGGTGTGGCAGGCTGCCCTGATGCCTCTCCCCATACCAGATGTGGACAAGGACGAGTGGCCACTGGAGCTGCAGGACCTGCTTCACTTCTCGAGCCAGGTGGCCCAGGGCATGGCCTTCCTCACTTCCAAGAATGTGAGTCGGGAACCAGGTCCCCCATGTAGTCACCTGGAGGGGTGGGAGTCTGCTGAACCCCCATGAAACTGGAGGAAGAAGGATGAAGGGGAGGAAAGGGAGCAGGAAGGGGCGAGAGCGGAGCCAAGAGTGCCAGAAAGCAAATGGGCTGCAGCCTCAAAGAGCTTTAGGAGCGGGTGGGAGAAAGTTGCATGAATCCCACCAGGAGGCCCCGGGGTGCAGCAGGCTGTGTGAACAGGACAAGTTGTATCAGTGGTGTGAACTGCAGGGTCTCGTGGGGATGATGGTGGGACCTCCCATAGTTGTGAGGTGATATGTAAGATACACTCAGCCCGGGAAGAGGTGCCCAGGAACAGGATTGATGACTGTCCTTAGCACGCAACTTAGGGGTCAGGTTTGACTGCTGCCTTTGCCACTTGCTGTGTGACTTTGAGCACTTTAGAAATCCTCCGAGTCTTAGTCTCTGTGTTGATAAAAGTGGGCACCATCACAGGGTTGTGGGCAAAACAGGGTTAGAAATGTGTGCTGATGCTTAGGGAAGGGCCTGGCATGGTAGTGCCTGCTATGCCAACTGCCATTAGAAGCTGATTGTGGGCCTGCAACGCTTACTGAGCCAGGACTCCCCGCTTCTGGGCCTGAGCAGAGCACCTGCTCTAAGCCAGCTGCTGCTGGGGCTGAAGGGCCAGAGGGAGGGTGGTTTCTAGACATTGAATTGTCTGACCACTTTAAATTTTTCAGCCCCTGGGCCCCTAGGATGCAGGCACAGGAGTCAGGTTCAAAAGAACCAATGCCCACTCCCTCACGAAGGACCTCTGAGGCCCTCTGGGGCCCTGGCCGCTGCTTTTGAACATTGGGCTCAGGTAGGGAGGCGCTGGGACTAACCCTGACCCACTTCCCCTCAGTGCATTCACCGAGATGTGGCAGCCCGGAATGTGTTGCTGACCAGCGGCCGTGTGGCCAAGATTGGGGACTTTGGGCTGGCCAGAGACATCATGAATGACTCCAATTACATCGTCAAGGGCAATGTGAGTGCTGGGGGGGGATGGGGCAGGCTGGGGAAGAGGGTGGAGAGTTAGGGACCAAGGTGACTGGGGTCTGCTCTGCCAGGCCCGCCTGCCCGTGAAGTGGATGGCTCCGGAGAGCATCTTCGACTGCGTCTACACAGTTCAGAGTGACGTCTGGTCCTACGGCATCCTCCTCTGGGAGATCTTCTCACTTGGTGAGTGGCTGGCCTGGTGCAGGCTCAGCCTGGGGGCTGACTCATGTTTGGTTACCTGCAGTGTCTTATAACTCAAGGAGAATGCTAAGTCATGGATGTTTGGTGCCCAGGGAAGAGCAAGGGCTGGTGAGAATGGAGGGATATGCAGAATGTCTTAAACCAAGTGTCACAGCTCCAGCATTGGCAGGGCAGAGCCTGCTCCCAACAGGCATTCCCTCAGCTGCTCCCTCACCTGTCTGCTTGTGCAGTTGCTACTCCCTAGAATGCTGTTTCCCCTCATTGTCCGAAACACGTGTATCCTTGAAGATACGGCTCCTACCTCTGGAGTGCTGGGTTCAGGGACTTGGGCTAAGACTTTCAGTGCATTCCTCTAAGAATCTCTTACTCCAAAGCCTGGGCTAGAATTGTGTGGCAATGATGAGGCTGGGGGACAGCTCTCCACTTCCTAGAACCTAACCCCCCTGCAGGGCCCAGTACATAGTCAACACTTACTAAGAGGAGCTGCTGTTCTATTGTGGAACCCCAACCTTGCCAGGATGTGTGTCGGGTGGGGATAGGAAGGGAGCACTGAGCATGCTATCACCTCTGCCTTTGCAGGGCTGAACCCCTACCCTGGCATTCTGGTGAACAGCAAGTTCTACAAACTGGTCAAGGATGGATATCAAATGGCCCAGCCTGCGTTCGCTCCAAAGAACATGTAAGGGCCCCAGGAAGGGAGGACACCCTGACTTTGGTTTAAGGGGACAAAAAGGCATGTGACCATCTTTCCCTGCCCACGGTGTTCCAAGGCTGGGCTTCATCTCCCCACCCTGGCCTAAATAACAAGCCCCCTTTATGGAGTTCATGGTTACCTCCAGTTTAGCAGACAGCATAGGCGATATTCTAGAAGAAAAGGGCTCTTAATTGGGCAAGCCCTAACTTGGACGACAGATCTTTAACTCAGACTGTTGTGACCTCAAGGAGGTGCCTCTCGTTTCTCCTGTCCCGGTGATCACTGCAGCCGGCCCGCCATGACAGAGCTGCTCACGGACCCCCGCCTTCCCGTCTTTCCTCAGGCCAGCAGGCCACCACGTCACCCACTGCCTTTCTCCAGCCCCTCTCCCAACACAACCTCCCCTGTGCACCGCCACCCCCCACCCCACAGTTCTCACTGCCTGGGCTGCCCAGCTGGCTCTCCTGTCCCTGCAGCCCGCTCTCCACTCAAGCCTCCTGCTGCAGCCAGTCTGTTGCTCACTCAGGCCACCTCTCAAACCTGCCTGCAGGTAGCAAGCGTACTCCCTATTGTTTTAGGAGCTTGAGCAAGACAGCATCTCTGAGTTTCTCCCCACTGCTGTCAGTGGGTGTAATGAGAACACCTTACTCCAAGGGCTGCTGGGAAGATGAAGCGAGATAACACGTGCCAAGGGCTCAGCCAAGTCTTGTGCTGAGCTCACCTTGACTAGGTTTCGGGACCTCTGCTGGGCAGGACTCCGTTGGGGATGGGCACATGAAGTGACCCCCAGACCCACAGGCGACCTCTGTCCCATCCCAGATACAGCATCATGCAGGCATGCTGGTCCTTGGAGCCCACCCAAAGACCCACGTTCCAGCAGATCTGCCTCCTCCTTCAGGAACAGGCCCAAGAGGATGACAGGGTGCAGGTGAGCATGGCCAGGCTTCGGGCAGGGGGTGCCCATGGCAGGCCAGGCTGGTCCTGACCAATCAGGACTGACCATCCCCTGGCCTCTCCTTCCTTCAGGACTATACTAACCTCTCCAGCAGCAGCGGCGACAGCACTGGCGGCAACAGTGGCAGTGGCAGCAGCAGTGAGCAGGAGAGCTCTAGTGAGCCGCCAGCCTGCTGTGAGCAGGGGGACATGGCCCAGCCCTTGCTGCAGCCTAACAACTACCAGTTCTGCTGAGGTGATGGCAGGGCAGCACTGCCCATCCCTCCTTTGAGTGTCACCTCCTCTGTGCGTGGGGCCCCACAGGGAGAACATGGACTCTGCCCTCGTCATTTCACTCAACAGCCCAGCCCAGCTTTGAAACCCAGGATGTGGGACCTACGAGAGATCCCAGAGGACCCCACTTCCAGGGCCTGGGCCATCACTGCCAGTCAGGGGCTGGGGCTGAGCCCCTCCCCGCCCACTATTCTCAACGCTGTGGCTGCACATTTGCTATGCCAACTTGCAAAACCCTCAGCACAGCCTCTTAACCTTGTTCCCATTTCCAGGAACCCTCCCCTACTCCTTGCCTCTCCCAGTGTCAATGGACTGGTTTCACACCTGTGAAGTCCCCAGGAGTTGTCCCAACATTAAGAAAACAACACTCCTGGGCCTGAAAGTAGAGGGAGACACCCTTCCCCCACAACTGAATGGAGCGGCAAGAGCGGACAGGTGCTCAGAGGCGGCATTAGGCTGAGACCTTTGGAGCAGGGTGGCTCCTTTGTAAGCATCAGACTGTACTTCCTAGTCCCTGCCCTCTGGTTCTCTCTCCACAGCCCCATCCCACCCTGGAACTGGTACTGCTACAATGAGCCAGGTGGCAGCTAAAAGTCTAGGGTATTCTACCAATGCCCCATCACCCGTGTGGCTGGCCACACCAAGCAAACAGCACGCACTTCCCCAAGCTGACTCATCATAACTAACAGTCACGCTGCGGGATATCTCTGTCAGCATTAAACTAACAGCATTAACACAGCTGGTCTCTGGTTCTTTGCGTCTCACGAAGGCCTGTGGACTGCCTGGGGCTTTCTGCCACCCCTCCTTCACATCGAGTGACCAGCTCAGCACTACAGAGCTCAACCACACTGCCCCACACAGTGAGCATGGAATTGACTCTTGCTTCACCCAAACAAGATAATTTAATAAACTTTATTCTTGCTGGGGAAGAGGGAGGGGAAAAAAGCCACCTACTCCACCCCTCTCAATAAATTAAGTAACACACGGCCAATTTCCGTGCCCTAAGCAAACCCTGGGCACTTGAGCCAGTCTCACTGTTTCCTTACGGCCCAGTCTGCTTCCCCTTCACAGAAGGGAGTTTTTCCTACTGCTGCCAGGTTATGCTTTGCCGTGGGCCACATCCCCTCTGTGGTGAGGGCCCAGGGCCCAGAGAGACCCAGAGAGGATGCGGGGCAGCAGTGGCCAGGGAAAAGAGGAAGGTGGTCCTCTTTCTCACAGCGCGGGCAACAAGGGCAGTCCTGGAGGAGAGCTGTGCTGCCTGGTTCTCCCTCCTCAGTTTCCCCCAGACTAGGGTGTAGGAAAAGCAGGAGGGAAGTGCACCCCTCCTCTGGGAGAGCCCAAAAGGACCCCCAGAGCTAAGGAAGCCCCCAAGGCCCTGAGTCAAAGGCAACAGGCTAAAAGCTCATATGGCTGTGGGGAAGGAAAGCGTTCCTTGGGACGAGAAGGGCTACCTCAGCAGCTTGCCCACCGAGTGCCGGACTCCACCTTACCCCACCTGGGGACCTCTGCCCTGACCCGCAGTAGGCCCCAGGGAGCCACCAGCTATCAGCCTTCCCTCAGCCTCCCTTCTCCTCTGTTGAACATACAATGTTCTCCAAGTGCTTTCTCGGAGCTGGTAAGGAATGTACTGTACCTTTCCCGACCCCCGGGAGGTTGAGAACCAAGAACCCGAGGCCCCACCGTGCTCAGAAAATGGGAGCTCTTTGGTCAGTGCCAGCATCAGAGGCCCTCCCCACAGGTGCACACTCCCAGTCCCCTGGATGGATCTGCCTTGGGGAAGGGCTTCACTATGGCTTGAGAGAGATGGTGCTGTCCTGGTACAAGAGCCTGGCTTATTCTGCCACTGTGGCCATCTCCTCTTCCTCACCCTCCTCCTCTGTCTCCGTCTTGATCTGAGCAACGCCTAGGCGGTAAAGGGTGTCACGGATGACCACTTCGCCGGGCTGACAGCTCTGCACAATGTCATGGATCTGCCGGTTGACAATCTCGCGGCTGGTGAGGAAGTCCATGAGGCGGTTGTAGAGGTAATAGTGGGTGGCATTGTCAAAGGCAATGGGCCGCTGGCGGACACTGTTTGGTTTGCTGTCTGTGATAGAGGCCAGGACGGCTGTGTAGGGTGCCAACTCAGGACACAGGGCCAAAGAGTGGTGCCCAGCACTGCAGTCGCCAGGACTGGGCGCTGTGCCTGCATGCACGATGCGCCGCGTGGCAGTCTTGGTGACTGGGTGCTGGACAGAGTGCTCGGCCTCCGTCATGTCCACAGTGTAATGCTGATCCAAGAGCTCTGGGCAGGACACACTCTGAAAGAGAGAGAAACAGCCACTTTGACATGACAGAATGACGAAAGTGGGACTGTGTGGTGGGACAGTGTGAAGGCTGTGGGGTCATCAGCACTATTTAAATCCTCATCAACACATATCGTGTGCCCTGGCGCAAGTCCCCTCTTCTCCCTCTCTGCGCCTCAGTTTCCTCATGGGAGAACGGGGACAGTAACCAGACCACGTGTCGGATTAACTGAGCCGCCGGCCACCGTTTATTACTGTGCCCAGTCAACTGAGGCAGGGCTGCAGGGCAGTGGGGAGGGGTGGCTCCCACTGAGGCTCAGTGCCTCCTGCAGTGCTGGGCACATGCTATGCTCATAGAGCCAGTGATGACAATGATGACCCTTTTCCCCTGTTACCATCCCAGTGTTTCTTGCTGCAGAGGGTACAGCTGGCCTCAGAGGGCATATGCCTCTGGTAAGAACTAACACAGAGACAAGGGCTCTGTCACCAACATGCTGCGTGACACTGGACAAGTCCACTTCCCCCTCTGGGACTTACTTTCCCAATTTAATAGAAGGAGAGGGTTGGATAAGGTCAGTGTTTTCTAAGACGCTGTGCCTAGAGATCATAACAGGCACGCCCTGCAGCGTACCCATGGTTAAATCCAAGACAGGGCGCGGGGGGTTGGGGGTGGGGGGTGGTCTTTAGCATCTTAGTGTCCACGATGACTCTCAAAAGTGGCAATATTCTAGGCTTATCAAGAAAGCAACCCTGACCCCCAATATACCTGTGTTTGGTTTGGGACACTCTGGGCACCCTAAGTGACATGCTTATGGCCACATACACACAGGGGTTGGTCAGTAAAACTTTGTGGAATAAATGCTGGCTCCAGAGCGTGAAGACAAAATACTGAAGGAGAACAGATGCTGGAGACAAGGCTTTCCTGAAGAACCAAGGGGCTAGTCATGGGTGGCCTGAAGAATTTACTCCAGGTCCTCGGGAGAAAACTCACCACAGGTGGCTCCATGGGGCTAGAGAAACAGCCCTGGTTCCTCCCCCACATCTGTTTGGTCAGCTCTGGGTAGCAGAGGTCAGCACACAGGGCCACCGGTGTGGCCATGTCTACCACGTAGACAGGCGGCCAGTGGCGAGAAGAGGCAAGCAGATCCACATGGTCACGGGCACTCTCGCCCCGCACAAGATACTTGGAGCCACAGATCACCTAGGGGGCAGAGACGGAGGGCACAGCACACGGTTTAGAAGCTGATCTGCAGACAGGCTTCCTCCCAGGAAGATGAACAATCAGGTTTCGTAACTGAAGCCACAGACATCCTTCCAGAGCCCTTAACATTCGGCTTCCCTCCTACTTCTGTCCATAAAGGAAGTCGCCAGCTCATCCCTGACGTCTTTGGTGCAGAGGAGGGAACATCCAGTCGTCAACAGAGGCTGAAAACCCCCCCAGGTCATGGGTTCCAACATGGCTGCTCCCGCCACATTACACTACCCAGTACCACCATCCAGCCCAGTCATTCCCGATCCCGACTGCACAGCACTGGCAGCTTAAGACCTGGTTAACAATGGAGGTTCCTGGGCCTGACCTCCGACCTAAAGAAGCCTCCGAGGTGGGGGCATTCTAAGCAGCTCCCCACCAGACCCTGACACAGTTTAGCAAACACCTCCATTGCCAGGACCCCCAAATGCCGCCCCACTGCCAGGAGGTCGCACGCACCCTGGAGAATTCTGCCTCTGCCTCAGCCTTCCACCTGCACACCCACAGGCCTAGCCGTCACCTCCAAGTGGTACGGCTCTCCCATCACAGCCTGAGATCTCTAACTCTCACATCTGTCCCTCTGCTGTCACAAGATGGCCGCAGTCAGACGAACAGAACCCTCTGAGCAGGCTCTGGTCTGCCAGGGTGGGGCGCCCAGCATCTCCCTCACACATGGCTTTTGTTAAAGCAGTTGACAACCTAGTGCTTTTGATAGCCAGGCTGCCCTGCCCACTCACACATCTCCCTCCCCGATCCAGTATTTGTTCATGGGGTGGCATATGCTCTAGGGTCTTCCTGGGCCTCCTCTGTTGTACAGCATGACCTTTCCGGAGGGATCCTGATGCTCACCCTGTCCACACCCTCTACAGGGTGATCTTCCTAAAACCAAAACCAGACCATGTCTGTCCCACTTCCCGTTCACATGCATCCAACGGGTCCCTCATCACTCTCAGAAAAGTAAACTGTCACTCTGGCCTGCAAGACCTTACATGATCTGGCCTCTGGTGACCCCTGCAACCTCCCTCCTCTTGGCTCACTAGGCTCTCCTACTGAGGGCTTAGGGGTGCTCTTCCTCTGCTAGAACCTTCCTTCCCTAGTTCATCGCCGGGGCTCTCAGCCTTCTCTGGCTGCCCCATGGACAGCAGGTCCCTCACTGTCACTGCCTATTCCAGGCCCGCGCGACAATCTGTGAGACTTTGTTTCCCACTACAATGAGGTCCACTAGGAAGGAAAGACACTGTTGCTCACCTACGTACCTTCAGTAGCTGACAAAGGGGCCAGCACACGGCACGGTGCTTAACAAACACTCCCTGATGACAGCCGGACTCCCTGCCCGCCCAAAGCGCGGCTCGGCGAGCTAGGTGCCAGCCCCTGCAGGCATGACCCAGGCCCATCCGACTGCGAACAATGTGTCGTGAGCAAACCCGCCCCACGTTCCTCCTTGTTACAGTCTTACCTGATGGGGGCACACCTTGTAGATTTTACCCCCTGTGAGGTGAGGTGGGGGCTGTCTAGTTCTGGCTCCATTCTGTACAGATTTATAGAGGGCCAACAAGGAGAAGCACAGCTGGTCCTGGAGCAGAAGGTCAAGATTAAAAAAACAGCCGTGAATCCTAAAGGAGCAGGCCTGTGCACAGCATCAAATGCTCACTTCAACACCCAAAGTGGGAGAATAAACTGTCCAGGCCAAAGTGGATCTTGAAGCCTCACCGGCCCAACACCCTCTAGGTACACACAGACACCCTGGGACTGAGAGGATCAGGTCACGGACAGAGCCAGCCTGATAGAACAAGCTGCCCTCTGTCTGGGCCACTCGGAGGCCACGTTCCTCCTACTTTTTACAGGGCAGGGAAAGCTTTGAAGAGAAGCGAACATATGAGTCTGAACTCGAAGGAAACATAAAAGTCAACATGTCTGAAGTAGAGTGAACAATACACGAATAAAACACTCCCCACACCCTCCATGAACTATCACAGCACGCGTTTCCTAAGAGCCTGGGCAGGTGCCACCGGACGCTGTGAGGAGTGCCTCTGACAACAATCCTGAGGTCAGCATTTCAGCCATTTCTACTTTGCAAAATGAGAAAAACAAGGCTCAGAAGTGTCAGGTGCTGCTGCCCTGACCAGAGTGGCTCAGTTGGGCATCATTCCATAAAGGGAAAGGTGGCTGCTTTGAGTCCCAATCGGGGCACATGACTGGGTTGCAGGTCAGGGTGGGTTCAAGAAGCAGCCAACTGAAATTTCTCTTCCACTTTTCCCCTCCTTTCCCCTTTCACAATAAATAAATAAATCTGAAAAAATCTTTAAATATCTATCCAAGGTCATGAATGGTGAGCAGGAGAGCAGGACCCCCCACCTCAGATCCTGAACCCAACAGGCCCAACAGAGGGACTGACTGGATGGGAAGACTCACACACGTGTCCTGCTCTGGCCGCCAACCACCTCCCCAGCCTCCCCGCCTGTCAGCACTGTTTATCCAGCGCGGGTGCCCAGTCACAGGTACCCACACTATACTCCTGCCCAGAAAAATGGACCGCCAGCCTGCTCCCCACACCTGTCTTTACCGCTACCCCCGACACTCACCTTGGAGTCTCCTGCCTCGAAGGGGATGCCACACCGCCTCAGCAGGAACCGCAGCTCCTCCTCGCTGTAGGAGCCTATCTCCTCAAGCCTGCATGTGCCCTCCTGGAGCAGCCTCACCAAGGCACTGCCACTGCCTGCAAGAGATGGCCGTGCTGAGCGGAGGGCACTGCCACCAGCCCACAGAGGTCACGGACAGCCCCTCGTGCATGAGGGTGAGAACAAGGGCTGAGGCCTACAGTACCGCAAGGGGTGGACACAGGCTCTGCCTTGAGCACTGCCCTGGGCGCTAGGGATGGTGGACTCATGGCAGGTCTCTGAGTTCTGCAGAGACCTGAAATTTCTCAGAGCTGGCTTTGCGCCCTTGAACAGCTAGGGGATGTATCTGGCAGAGCGCCCTTGCAAAGAACTCCCAAATGGGTCAGCTTTTCACCTTTTAAGGTTGTTCAGAACCAAGATCTCAGATGCTTACCACAACTATAGAAATGAGAAGCAGCAGCTCCCATTTAAAAAGGTTCTCCACACACTGTTCCTGAACCTGCCTAGTCCACAGAAACATGTGGGGCCTTAGAAACCCGAGCAATTCCCGGGCCTGGGAGCAGCGAACAGGAGGTGGGCGTCAGTATCCAATGCCAGGAAGCACTGCTTGAGAACCAGAGGATCACAACATACTAAATACTCAGAAAAACCAATTTAGGGGGTCATATCCAGAATTTTAAAATTAAATAAAAGAGGAAATAAAGTATACTGCACTTGGTAAGAAAAATACTGTTTTCTGAAAGTTTTGTTTTAGTTACAGATATACACACATATGTACTACTATAAGGATCATGTTGGGTCATGATACAGAACCTATTTCTTACTGTGAGTTGTAGAAAAGAAAAAGTAGAAGGCCATCACACTAATTAGATCACTTTGTCTTCATCGCAGCCCAGGAGGTGGGTAACCACGTCATGCACCTTTGCGAACGAAGCAAGAGGCTTGGGGCAATGAAGGGAACTGGTGGAGGTCACAGGGCTACTAACACTGAGTGGCATAGCTGGCACTCAGACTCAGGCTGTGGGAAACCTATGCTCTCAACAGCTAGTCCAGGGCACCTCGATGTATATCCACAGAGCATCTGCAAAAGTACCTACAAGAGTATTAAAGGCAGACTTCCTGGCCACCCCCTACACTCATCAGTGAGAGTCTTTGGGGTTGGAGACTCATCATCAGCATTTCTCAGAGGGCTCCCACTGTTCAGCACAGCACACCCCAGAGGGCTGACGGGGGCTGTGTGGGTCAGACCTATATAGAATTCAGCTGGCAGCTATTCAAAACTGGCACCATGACTTTATGATCACCAGGGGACCTGCCACAGGTTGTCACATCTTCCCAGAAGGAGCCCTTCAGGTAGGCCTGGCCCCCACTCAGCCATTCACGCACCCTACCATGGACAGTGTTCTAGGCTCATGACTGGGCCCTTCCCTAACCCCAGTCAGCCACCAGGTGGCCTTACCAGGTACTGGCCGTACGTCCAGGTTTTTGTCTTTCTCAGTATTGACGACCACAGCTCCTCTCATGAGTGGTGGGAAGAAGGGGGCAATAACAGAGGCATCAAACTTGGTGATAGGGATGCTGGCAGGGAAGGCCACCTGCTCAATCACCTCTGTCTCCATCGTGGCCCAAAAGTCCTCCATGTTTACCTCACTAGAGCCCAAGAACTCAGGCCAGGTGAACTAAAAGGTCAGGATAAAAAAGGTCAAACTGTAGGAGCCACAAAATATTAGCAACACAATAGCCTACCTTCTTGATACGCTCAGGGCAACCAAGGCTGGGGGGTGGGGGATTTGGTATGACAGCCATGCACTGCTGGGACATCCCCAAATCTGACACCTCAGTACCTGTCTTTTGGCCACACACAAGCCTGGCAGTGTCTGAGTGAGACCACTGGAGTAATACAGTCTAGTTTCAAAGCCCATACCCTAGTCCCTCTACCGGCTGGCAGGAATCAACAGAGTAAAATTCAGTGGCACTCCACCCACTTCCAAGGCCCTGCTGCTTCCTGACCTCCTCCAGGAAGGCCTCTCAGACCTGCCAGCACACAGCTATCTCCTCTACCTCACGCAGCATTCACTTCTTTGTTACAGGCACCCAGTAGTTGTGCTACTCAGTTTTCTCCTGATAACCCCCTTATATGGTCCTTAAGGTGTGACCCTAATCCTATTACCTACAGCAGAGTCATTTGTGTTACTTAGCAATGCTGACACCTGAGCGGCATGTCAATCTGTATGAACTAAATCTCTAAGTTTGCATTTTAACAAGATTCCTTATGTAGGCCCTGGCCATGTCGCTCAGTTGGTTAGAGCGTCATCCCAATATGCTAAGGTTGCAGGTTCGATCCCCAGTCAGAGCGCATACAAGAATCATCCAATAAATGCATAACTAAGTGGAACAACGTTGATGCTTCTCTCTCCCCACTCCTTCCTCTCTAAAATCAAAAAGAAAAAGAAAAAGGTTCCTCACGTGTGCAATTCTCGAAATGTGGCCCCTACCTAGACTAGACAAGCAGTGTGAGCATCAATCACCTGGGAACTTGTTAGAACTGCACTCTCAGCCCTACTGTAGACCTACCAAATCAGAAACCCTGTGGGCGGGGCTGAGGCAGCCATCCACACTGGACAGTTTGAGAACCACTGCCCAGTAGAATTCTTATGCCGGCCAAGTCTGAGGACCACTGCTGTACACCAGACGCCTATCTCCCCCATCTCACTCCCTTTCCTTCCCCACCTCGCAGGGCAGGAACACACGCCGTGCATAAATGACAAGAGTCTCCCACCACAACTTCACAAGGTACTGAGCCCATCCTCTCCACACTGAACAGGGGACAGGAAACACCAAGAGCGCACAACTGACATGGCTGCTGTCATCGGTCTGGAGGGGCCTCCTCTACACAGCCCCTCAAGGGAAGGGCCGACCAGACAGTCTCCTCACAGACAACTGCGTATTTAATTTTCTTCAGTCACTTCCTGTTTTATTTCACAGACTTCTGGGTAACGCCCACCTTCTTCTCCCCATGCACACCACCCACTCTGCACACACAAAAGGGAGAATATACAGTAAGTCCTGGTCTCTAGAAAGAAACACCCAGCAGCACAGAAGGGAAGGCCTGCAGATTGAGAATGAAGAGAAGAGTCCTGGCAGGACGAAGAGATGTGAGCTTTGCAGGGAGTGGGCTTCTGTCCACTCTGGAGACCAGAAGTCGGAGCAGTCAGATGTGTTTGGAAAAACCAGAGCTCAGAAACCCAGGAGGTTCGGGTAAGCACGTATGAGCTCAGACCCCAGAGTCAGACAACCAGACTGAGGTCAAGTCCCTGCTCCACCCCTTCCTGGCTGAACAAGCAAGGACAAGGTCCCGCAGGCTTCAGCCCCTTCATCTGTACGAATCTCAGAGCTGGGGTGAGAAGCGAGTCATACAGTAAAGCACGGAGCACAGAGTAAGAACTTGGCATATGCAATAAAATGCTTAACAATCATAGTTGCATTACTGTTAATATTACCATTAAGCAAACAGACTAGAATGAGTCTAGAATAGCCTCTTGGTGAAGTAATACACAAAAAGCAAAATTTTTTTACAGTTCATTTTATCTACAAGAAATACTTAGAAAGCTCCAGGAAGCAGTATGCTTATTTTCCTATGTCTTATTATATACCATCATTCTTCAAATATAGATAATCAAAATGTGAACTTTTTTTAATTGAGAAGAAAAGGAGAATATGAATTAAATCTCTCACATGCCCAGCTGGCCAGGCTAAAGCTTTTCTCCAAAGGTTCCGCACCTCCCCTGGTGGTGACCAAGTGAGCTGCAGGCCTGGTGCCTGAAGAGTCACTTCCTGTTCCAGCCCCCAGGCTGCAGCCACGGAGTGCGGAGATGGACACTGCACCCAGCTGACGAGGTGTGGACGCAGACGCCAGGCACAGGATCTCTGGAGAGTTAACCAACTTGTGGAGTTTTTAAAAACCCCTGTACCAAATTAAGGAAGCTTCCCTATTATTCCCTGTTTGCTAAGAGAGTTATAAATGGGGATTGAATAATTCTGAAAGCCTCTTTTACATCCAGTGAAATAATCATATGGCTTTGCTCCCTTAATCTGTTAAGTAGTGAATTACATTAGGGTATTTTCTAATGTTGAAGCAGTCTTGATAGGGATAAACTTAGTCACAATGGATTACTTTATTCATTATTAAAGTATCTTTGCTATTATTTTACTGGGGACTTCAACATCTATATTCATTAGTATAACCAATTCCAATTTTTTCTACTATACTAAACGTCTGGTTTTGTTTTCAAAGTTATATGGCCTTACAATACAATGAGTTGTATATCTGCTATTCTTCTACAATTAGAATCATGTTTTCTTAAAAATATTTTATTTAGTTATATTTTGGAGAGAGAGGGGAAAGGAGGGAGAAAGAAAGGGAGAGATATATCAATGTAAGAAAGAAATATCGATTGGTTGCCTCTTGTATGTGCCCCGACAGGGGACCGAACCTGCAACCCAGGCATGTGCCCTGACCAGGAATCGAACTGGCGACCTTTCACTTTGTGGAATGATGCCCAATCAACTAAGGCACATTGGTTAGGACCAAGATCACATGTTTCTTAGATATTTGTCAGACTTAATATATAGCTATCTGACTTTGGTGTTAGCTTTGTGTGAACATTTTTTAGTTAAAGATCTGACCTACATCAGATCAGGTCCTCAAAACCCTTCAGAGTCTCTCCATTTCCCTCAATGTTAATCCTTAAAGTGGCCCACGTGACCCCACGTAGAGCCCTGCCTTTTAAACCTCATGTGTCCTACCACTCTCTCTACTGTTCACGCACTCCGGCCACGACAGCCTCCCTGCTACTGTTCCTCAACCCTGTCCGGCAAACTCGCCTTAGACCCTGTCCTGCTGCTCCCTCTGCCTGGCACGTTCCTCTCCCAGAGGAGCATGGGCTTCAACCTCTACTCAACCCCCTGCATCTGAGAGGCCAGCCCCGACCACCCTCTATAAAACAGGAGCTCCTCTTTCTACCACACTGCTATGTTTCCTGTTATTTACTTTATATATATGGAAATATTAAATTAATATATCTAATTATTGTTTCCTGTTTCCCCAAACCAGAATGTGAGCTCTGTGAGCTGAAAAACTTTTTGGGTATTTTTTTATTCTCACTTCCCAAGTGTCTAAAAAGTATACTAGAGCATGCTTAATCAATCGTTGAATGAATAATCACTGCCTCTATTTCCACCTGGCCCTCCTTAGATGAAAACCTGAGCAGTGGCAGGAAGAAGTCCCTCTTCTCACACAGGACAAGACTGGAGCCATCTGCCCCGGGGGATACAGCATGCAGGAAGGTGGCAGTGAAGTGTGAGGACAGTGCTAAAGGCTGCCCACAGTGACTGAGAGGCACTTACCTCCACACTCTTCAGTGCCAGCACGTTTTCTTCACTCCTCTGGGCTATTTCCACTTTGGGGGCCACACCGCAGATGCCACAGATCATGTCATTGTAGTCTCGGACAGTGAGGCACTCAAAAGCCCAATAGCCATTGCAGAGCAGCTCCTGCAGCTGGCTCAGCTCCTCTGAGGCCAGTGACTTCTCTGCAAGAAGAGCAAGAGCTCTGAGCAAGGCACAGAATAAGACCCTACGGCCACTGGAGGTGAGCCATTGGCCAACAATTCTGCAAGATGGCTTCTCTCCTAAGAACACCCAAGACTACTAACCACTCCAAGGGTCAAGCACCTTGGCCTTCAAGTGCTAAGGTGGCAACCCAGAGGACAATTTTAATCAGAGCTATATCTGCCTGTCCTAAGCACCTACTAGGCACCAGATGCTGTGTCAAGAGCTTCAGATTACCTCAATTAACTCATGTCTCTATGAACCATAAGCTATCATTTTCCTCAATTTATAACTGGAGAAACTGAGGCACACAGAATAACTTGCTCAAAATCACACTCCACTGCGTGGCAGAGCCAAGACTCAAGCACAGGGCCGTCTGACTCTAGAACTTTTGCTCCAGTCCATCCAACCTCATGGCAAGGAAGGTGCAGGGGGACTGGAGTCTGTAAGAATGGGGTGGAAAAAGCACAAACAGAAGTAAGTAAGGAGAGCGAGGGAAAAATAACTTCTAATCGTAAGGAGGCTGGTTTCCTCAGCGTGAGCCTTGGAACTCACAGCCGACCTCTAGAAGCTGCGTATGAGTCTGAATGAGTCTGAGAACGTGCAGCTAGGCAGAGTCCACCTAGGGCCAAAGGACGAGTTTCTAAAACTCAGTTTAACCTCCTGCTGAGGGTCTCTGGATGTGTGGACAGACGAACGCTTTCCAAAGTTAGTTTGGCATTTGTAAATTCAAGAAGAGAAATGTGTTTGGGGACCAAGAATGTCTCCTTTCCAAAATGACTCTCCCCCAAGATGACTCTTTTAACCAAAGCCTGTCACTGAATAATCACTGAAAGTTCCCAGGGAGCTTAGGACTACCCCTGGGAAAGGGAGGGAGCCAACCGTTACCTGTCTGCTCCTGCACCGACTTCAGAACAATGCTGACAGACACTCTGGGGTCCTCTCCCAGCTTGATCTGGTTTCGGATTGCAAAAAGCAAGTCCAGGCTCACTAGCAGCTTGTTCCCCACATTAAAGAGACCTGAAGGTTAAGAAGAGGCAACAGGGAAATTCACTACAACATCACACACAACGGCAAAAAATTAGGAACAAAGTAAATGTCCAACAGAGAAACAGTTAAATAAATTACGGTGCATTCATAAAATAGCAAACTATGCATCATTACAAAGAATAAGGTAGACCTAAATGCTCTGATGTGGACTTGTTCATAATACATTGTTAAATGAAAAAACAAGTAATAAAATATGTACAGAATTTTTTGAAACATTTTGTTTATTTATTTTTAGAGAGGGGAAAAGAGAAAGAAAGGGAGAGAAACATCAATGTGTGGTTGGTTGCCTCTCGCGCATCCCCTACTGGGGACCTGGCTCCCAACCCAGACATGTGCCCTGACCAGGAATTGAACTGGCGACCCTTTCTCTCTCAGGCCAGCACTCAATCCACTGAGCCACACCAGCCAGGACAGAATTGTTTTAATATAAAAAAGGAAATATCTCCTAGCACCCAGCTCCGTCCTCATGACCACTCACAGTTGTATTGTGGGGAAAGTCCAGGAGTATCCTTTAGCCCAGGGATGTGTAAGAAATGGGACAACGGCCATAAAATCACTCCTACACCAAATTTTGGGAAAAAGGACTCAGAGGAATTTAAATATAGTCAGTTTAGGACAAATAATGCACTAATTTGAACAAAAGTGTATTATGGGATATGTGTTCCCATTAAAAAAGGTTATAAAGAAGGGGGAAAACTGTTCTAAGTATGATACATTTTGAAGCCATAAAGGAGAAGATCGGAAGCAGTGATTACTATATTTTGCTGTGTATAATGCACTTTTGCCCAAATTTTTGAGGGAAAAATAAGCATGTGCATTATACATGGGTAGTACTACTCTCATATACACATAAATGTCTTTAATTTTTATTTGTGCTCATGTGCTAAATGTGTATAGAAAGCAGTAACGATAGCCATATTCGAAATAATACCCTGGACAACACAATAATCAGTTTTGTTGAACTTTTAATTCAATAAAAAATTGAATTAAAAAATTAAAATGAAAGATGTTTTTTTCTGGAAAGTTTTGGCCAAAAACATGGGTGTGCATTATACATGGGAGCACATAATACAAAGCAAAATACGGTACATAAAAATTAAACAAGAAGCAAAACCCTCCCTTTGTGTCCCACCCCCCAACAAATCACAAACAAACTTAAAGCACAACTAATAAACCGGGGAAGAACTCTGTCAGCATAATAACCCCAAAGAAGAACAGGAGTATTCACAAGATTAATTCATGAAGTAGAAAAAAACACAAAAGATATACAATCTCTTAGTAATCAAAGAAATACAAGAAATTAAGAAATGATATACCAGTTATTACCTATCAAATTAATAAACTTTAAAAACTTATAGTACTAATCTACAAAAAATACTTAGGCATAAATATAACAAAATATGCACAAGACCTACATGCTGAAAAGCATAAAATACTGATGAACGAAGTAAAAGAAAACCTAATAAAATGAAGACACAGACCATGTTCCTGTCTTTTCTTCATATTGTTAAGCAGGCCAAACTTCTCCACACTGATCTATAGATTCAATACAATTCCAGCAGGATTCGGCAGACAGTGATAAGCTGACTCTTCAAACGTATACTGACATGCAAAGGAAGCAATATAGCCAAAACAATTCAGGAAACAATTCATGCAAATGCAAGGTTGGATGACTCACCGCTACTAATGATAAGACATGCCATAATGATATAGTAATGAGACAGTGTGATACTGACACAAGAATAAACATGAACAAATAGAACAGAACAGAATGCAGAAACAAACCCACACATGTATGATGAACTGACTTCAAAAGAAATGGAGGCAGTTCATTGAAGAAAGAACTACTTTTCAAAATGATGGTACAACAATTGGAGGTCAACGGGCAAAAACAAAAAATGAACTTGATCTGAGCCTCACACTTTATATAAAAATTAATTCACAGACCTAAATGTAAACCATACAATTATAAAACTTTTAAAAGAAAACATAAGAAAATATTTATGACTTGGGCCACCCAGGTAAGGAGATCTTAGAGCATCAAGGCACATCCCTTAAAGAAAAAAGTGATGAAATTAAAAAACAAAACAAAACAAAAAAACAACGAACTGGTCTTTATCATGATTAAGAATGTTTGTTCTTTGAAAGATTCCATTAAGACATTGAAAAGACAAGCCACAGACCCTAATAAAATAACTGCAAATCACTTATCTGACAAAGGACTTATATCCAGAATACACAAAGAACTCCCAAACTCAACAGTGAGAAAACAACCAGATTCAATAGGCTAACGATCAGATACTTAACTAAAGAAGACATGCAGATGGCAAACAAACCCAAGAAAGTATGCTCACCATCATTAGTCATCAAAGAAATACAAATTAAAATGACAATGAGATACCACTCACCTACTGACTAGAATGGCTAAAATACAAAAAAGGAAAAATAGACCATACCAAGTGCCAGCCAGTGGTGCAAACCAGAACTCTCAGCCATCGTGGGAGGGAATGTGAAATGGCACAGATTCTTAGGTAAGCAGTTTGGCAAGTTCTTGTAAAATTAAACATACACTTACCACTTACCATGTAGCCCAGCAATAATGTGACTCCTAGGTATTCACCAAAAAGAAATGAAAATTTATGTTCACACAAAAGCCTGCACATGAATGCTTACTGCAGCTTTATTCATAACTGCCAGAAACTGGTAACAATCCAAACATCCTTCAACTTCAAGGTGTGAAAGATAAACAAATTTGGAACTCCATTCAATGCAAAACTATTCGATGATGAAAAGGAACAAATTACTGATATACTCAAAAATGAGTGACTTTGTAAGGCATTAATCATGGTTGGAAGCCAGACTCAAAATGCTACGATTGGATTCATGATATTCTGGGAAGAAAACTACAGAGATGAAGAGCAGACACACTGGTTGCTAGAGGTCAGGGGTCAAGGGCGGGCTTGGTCAAAGAGAGGCAGTTCTGGGATGAGGCGACTGCTCTAGATACCGACTGTGGGGGCACACAACTCGTGCCTCTGTTGGAACTCATAACCGCGCAACGACAAAGTAAATTTGACTCTGTGTGAATTTAAAAATAAAGTTAAAGTTCACAGAAATAGATGTATGTATAAAAGTTACATACGAAACCCTAAGGTACTACTGGCCTAGAGGGGACGCAGGGCAGCGGCGTTCCACCAACTGTTGGTGAGAGCCTAAAGCAGTGCACACTCGGTCTGGCAGTACAAGACGCGGAGAGCGTGTCTTCAGAGCAAGGCCCCATGAAGTTCTGACAGCAGAGAATAAATAACAAACACTCTTTAACCTTCAGCACCCAATTCTACATATAAAACTCAAGATTCAAATTCTCACAATGGACGGTACATGGTGAATACTCAATAAATGTTTGACACTGATGAATGGAGGGGAAATGGGTAAATATGCAGCAATATGAGGCAAATGCTTTTGAGCATTTGCCCAAAGGAAATAAGTAATTAAGGCTGTACACAAAGATCTGATTATAAAGAGGACTCTAAAATGGAATGCCACTTGCTTCTTAATACTAGTCATGTATTTCTTTCTACTTGCTGGCACAGGAAGATAGATGCCTGTGATATACTGCTAAATTTCAAAATGCACATTCCAAAACAACATGCAGCACAACCCCATTTCTGTTGAAAGAAAAGCTATAACCCTGTAACTCCCTCCACACTTTCTTATGTTCTGTAGTGATGAACAACACCCCTGGGGTTGGAGGGCCCGACAAAAATCTCAGGGCGGGATTACTACTGATTTTCAGTTTTCTCTTTCTTCTTGTCAGCATTTTCCAGTTTTTCTACAATCAAGATGTTATTTTAAAAGTACCTCTGTTTAGCCCGGGCCTGGTGTGGCTCAGTTGGATTGCTGTCCTGTAAACCAAAGGTCACGAGTTTGACTCCTGGTCAGGGCACATGCCTAGGCTGTGGGTTTGGTCTCTCATTGGGGTGCATTACGAGAGGGAACAGATCAATGTTTTTCTCTCACACTGATGTCTCTCTCCCTCCCTTCCCCTCTCTCTAATCAACAAGCATGTCCTCAGGTGAGGATTAAAAATAAAAATAAAAATAAATTTAAAAAGTAACTTTGTTTAAAGAGCCCAGATAATCCCTACACTTGAGTGACTAGGGCTGAGATGTCCAGGAGGAAAGACCTTCTCTTCCCCAGAAGCAGCATCGGAAAGAAGGTCCAGTGCTCACAGGACTGGAGGTCTGAGCCGCAGAGGCTGTTCTCAATCCTGCTTTGCGGGCCCACTGAGAGAAGAAAGGCCAGCACCCACCTGTGTAGATGTCCATGAAGCTATGCAGGGCCAGACAATGGGGATTCAGACACATCTTCACCTGGGCGGTCACCACCTGCAGCCGGTTGGCTGTCAGCAGCCAGCATTCCTGGGGCCCAGCCAGGGAGCTAGTACCCAAAACATCACCAACAAAAGCAGAAGGGGTATCAACCTCTCAATAATTAATCAACCTCCAGGGCTCAGTGATGAACAGCAAAATTCCCAAGACTTTACCACAGTAGGACAATGAAGGTACAAGAACTTGTGCCCCAAGACTTTCTAGGTGGGTGTTCCCACCCGGTTGGACCTGCTCTGTGGAACCAATAACTCGGTTTGTTACCCACTTAACCAATCCCATTGAACTCCCAAACCAGCATTGTGCTGGGCAGTCTAGATGTAAACTAAATCTTAAAGTGGTAACATATTTGTCAGGCATTTTCAATGGAAATAACAGATGATTACTAATTATTATTATTAGTTAGCAACTGTGAAAATAAAGGGAACCTAAGAAAAGCAGAGAATGACATCTTGAAAGGTTACAGCTTGAAAGGTGTTTGAAGAAAGGGGCAGTATGGGTCAAGTGTGAAGGGGCAGTTAGGGGCAGAAAATGAGAAAGGGCTGCTTACTTTTGTCCCCCTTTGAATAACGGGCTGCTACAGAGAAGGCACTGCGTGGACGGAGACTCATAATAATTCGACCAAGAGGTCTGCTCGATGGTGACTGTCTCCTCACTCACGTTGGACAGGATGAGTCGAGAGCTGTTGAGTTCGTGAATCAGGGCGAAGACCTCGGCCAGCTCAGACTCATTCTCAGGAATCTGCAGGACTTTTCGCAGCAGTTGCAACGTGGACTGGCGCTGGATCTCCCTCTGGGCCACGCTCAGCGGCTCTGTGACACTCAGCCCATCTGGGAGTGGTGAGCTTGCCTCCTGGGAAGAGAGTGGATGCATGACCAGGCACCCAGGACACGAAAAGCCAGCCTCAGGGTATATCATGAGAGGCTGTGAGTGACAGAGAGATGGGCCCAAGAGGTGGGAAACCTAGGTTCCTAACTAGCTCAGCTAATAACTAACTCACTTTGTGACTGAGACAGGTGCTTTCTCCCTCTGGCACTGAGTTTTTCTATCAATTAACGAAGAGGACTATACACACCTCTTAGTAATGGATTCAAGTGTCAGCTCCCATTCACCAGATAGGGGATCTGGAGGATAACAGACCTGGGTTTCCGGTCTGGATATGCCACTTAACAACTGTACATGTGTGACCCAAAGCAATTTACTCAATCCTTCTGAGCCTCAATTCCTTCACCTATGAAATGGAGGATCAAAATACCAGTAATCTCCTAGAGTAGTTGTACAGAATAAACAAGATATTTTAAGTAAAGCATAGTGCCTGGGGTGCAATAAAAACTCTATGAATGAGTTTTGATACATAAACAAATATCTATACTAATGAAAGTATTTACCTTTAATACTTTGTGGATTCTAGGTAAAGGGGACTTTATATACTATACTAGCCAGAGGCTTCCAGGAACAAGGTTCCGAAATGCTCATTAAAAATAGGTCATGATTCTCAGGTAGGTCCCTTTTCCGTGGAGGCCCCTTGTGCAAATGTAGCCTGAATTACTCCTTTCGTTGTGCTCCCAGAGTCCATTCCTTTACTGTAGAATTCGCTGTCTCACAGTTGGTAAACCACTGTGCCCCTCTTCAGTGAGCAGAGGGTCTCTGCTTATTTACTAAGTCCCAATGCCAGCATGAGGCTGGTGCACACAAATGATGCCAGCTCACAGTTGCTGGACATACACATTGCTTTGCAGAAGTTATGTGCTTAATAACGAGAGGCTTTCTATTAACTCTGCATCCTATCGCAACTTCGTCTTGCTGTCTCTAATAGTTTGGTGACTTATCTTTCTCCCTATCGCTGTAAGCTCCTCAAGGGAAGGGGCCATGTCCTACTCAACTTTGTATCTCCAACAACCTGACCCACAGCAGGCATTCAATAGATGCTTGCTGGAAGAAAGAATGTAGAGCTGGAATGAAAACACTAGAAATGAGTTGCTCTGGGAGGCTGTATGTTCCCTGTTGTTACTATGTGGAACTGTGGGCTGTGAGATAAGTTGGCAGGAATATTCTCCTTTGGCTCTGAGCCATAGCTGAATGATGGAAAGGAATGAGGACTGTTCCAGCCATAAGATGCTGCAATCTTAATTATGGCTGCTGAAGATAACCTGCATGGGTAATGTATGGCCACCTGAAGGCTCTGAAGAGCAATGCATGCGAAGACCTCTGGGTTTCTGACCTGTGTTGTATTTTGTGGAAAACATGAATGACATTTTATTTCTCCTAAAATTAAAGAGATTGGAGGGTAAGGCAATGTCTAAAGAAGAGGGTTCTTGGGGTAGTCAGCTACCAGTGAGCCCAAGACAAAAGAATATAATTAAGAGTAGGATTTGAAATCAATTGACTAGAGATTCCTGGACAATTCCTGCCCGACCTGAAAAATTAAGTGACCTCATCATCCAAGATCTAGAGACCAACACCCACTTCCATGCTGCAAACAAACAACTATAAAAAGAGAAAGGAATGTTCAGAGCATCTACCCACACAGAATGTAATTCACCCCTTAGTCACTGATCGACACACTGTATTATGTATGCAAAATCTGGCGTTAGAAGGTACAGGGGAAACAGACGCATCTGCCCTAAAGGAGATTTTATGGTCTCACAGGGAACTAAACGAGGGAGTCAGGACAGTGTGCGGTTAATGCTAGTGAAGAGAGGCAATTAACCACATGGACAACTCAGGAAGAGAGCTCACTGCCAGCAGAGGGTACCCAGTGGAGCTACAGCATGTGATGAAAGCTATGGACCAATTCACATGCAATGTCAGAGGTATACAGATGCCTTGGAGCTCGATTCTGCGTCTTCTTCAGGGCTCACGGCGCTGAGAATAAAATGCCCAGGTCTAATCCACCTTGCTGCCTTGTTTTACTGATGGGAAAAACAAAAACTTGCAGCTCAGGGTCACTCCCAGTTAGGTCTCTCAATTCCGAGTCCCAGTGTTTTCTCCACTAAGCCATCCATGCCCACACAGTTTAGGTCGGTCCACTTCCCTTTCTCACAAAGATGATGACCTTAGACCACCACCCCAAGTAATGAAACAGACCTGGAGACCAGGGATGACATCATCTTCTAGAAAGGCCCCTTCCCATATGCAAAGAAACCTTGAAGCCTAACGCAGTTCTGTCCACATCTCAGTCCTATCCACTGTCAAACCCAGGAGTCTCCCTCCTCATGTAACCTTCTTCTGGGCCTCTCCCTGACTCAAGGACATTCAGTGAGACCGCGTGACCAGCAGACAAACTGTCCAGTCTAGCATAAGAGATCTTCCACGACACAGCCCTGATGTGCCTTTTAAGCCTATTTTCCATACTCCTCCCCATATACCCTCCCCTCGGGCCAGGTGAACACCCATCGACTCCCTGTCTCTTTACTTTTGTTCATGCTTGTCCTTGGGCACAGCATGCCTTCCCCTTCCTTCCAAACCCTGCCCATTTCTCAAGATCCAGCTTAGCATGGAGTGTCCAGGCTGCACCTTGGGTCCTGACCGAGTGCCTTCCTTTCCCTGCAAGGCAGGTCAGCTGACATTCCTCTCATTATTCTCATCCTAGTCATTCCGCTTGCTGCCTCAAAATGCTGTCATTTTCTGTTCACTTTAAAAACCTCACATGTGAAAATTCAGGACTTCTGAAAAAGCCCATTTTTCCTGTTTCTAATGATAAAATGAGCCTGAAGGAGCCAAGCGGAATGTGTTTTACTATCCAAATACTTGAGTCCAACTTCAGAGAGCAGCTTTCCAAGACTGCTAGAAATAAAGCTTTGTGACTAGCCAAAAGCTCCACTAGCAATGTGAGAAGTAGTGATCTAATCAACGATCCTGGGGTTGGCATTTTCTATTCACCAGAGCACTACGGGCAGGTCCTCTACCAGACCTCAGAGCTGAAGGATGTAACCCTTCCATCTCTTCTGAATTCAATTTAAGGCATGTTATCATTCTCTTTGGTAAATGAACTCTCAGTTCACTGGGCCAGAATGGTCTCAGAGACCAAGGTACTGTACCGTGCCTTGTGTAATGCACTCCCATATTTTTGTGCACATTGTACACGGGATTTTTATACCCATTATTTTATCCATGGCACATTAATAATTATACCCATGTAATGTGCATCCTTATTTTTCCCTCAAAAATTTGGGCCAAAAAAAAGTGCATTATACATGGCAAAATATGGTATCTGGTCAACCCCCTCACCCTGGCAATGATGCTGAGGAGGTGCAGACAGAAGGCGGCACTGGACCAGGTCCAGAAACTACAACCTGGCTCCAGTTTCGGTGCTCTACCTACTGTTGAAATCTTTCTATTTCTACTAACACAGGTTCACTACCACAGCCTGACCCAAGACTAACGGGTGTGTTTGGGGAAAGAACTCACAAGAGCCTTGGTGGTTTTCTCAGTTCGGTCTTTGGCAAGGTTGAAACCACAGCTGGGACAAATCCGTGGTTTATGGCGGTTGGTGTAGACATAGCTACAAGACGGATTCTTGCACTTTCCCCGGCCTCTTGAGGTAGCCAGGCCCAAATCCTAAAAAAGTAATACCAATGTTCAATTCTTCAAAAGTTGAAGTATACCTGGACAGAGCCAAGAACCAGCTATCAATAAATCAAAAAAGAAGGCGGAAAATACAAAACCTTACTTAGACTAACTTCCAAAGAACCTTGAATCAAGACCCATTTCCTACAGTTACTCCCTTTAATCCTAACACAGCCTGTGTAATTTTGGCAAGCCCTTCCCCACCTGTGAAACAAGTGTTAAAGGTCAAGGATTCAAATGCCTCTGAGGGGAGAGGCCATTGGCAGAATGAAGCAGACCTATTCTAATGAAAAGTACCAAGACACTGTGGTGAACTAAAGACTTCAAGCCCTGCCTAAACACAAACTATAACTTCTGAAGTATAAGCTGAAAGCTCTGGCATTTACTGTCCTATGACAAGCTATTGTCTGATCAGCCAAAGAGAGGGTGCTGGGCAGTTTCCACCAGATGGTAGTCCTGTAGCATTTTGTAGCCAGAGGGAGGGGGTTGTGAGAACATGCATGGCATGCAGAAGGTAGTAATTAAGTCTTTGAGAAAAGAAACCTGACCAGATCTCAGAATGAGAGACACATTCTCCTTAAGGATCAGGCCAGACTGGGTACTAACCCACCATCCTGTGCTGTGTTGTTCACTCTGAATCCCCAGAACAAGACCTGGCACAGAGTAGGTGCTCAATAAATCCCCCTCTGTGTGTGTGTGTTTAAATGAATTACTGCCTTTATCAGATAAGAATCTCTAAAAATTCAGCTGCTGCCTGGCTGGTGTGGCTCAATGGATTGAGCACTGGCCTGTGAACCGAAAGGTCCTGAGGTCAATTTCCAGTCAGGGCACATGCCTGGGTGGTGCACCAGGTCCCCAGTCAGGGGCACATGAAAGGCAACTGATCAATGTTCTCTCACATATCGATGTTTCCCTCTTTCTCTCTCTTTTCCTCTCTCCCCGAAAATAAAATCTTTAGAAAAGTAAAATAAAATAATAACCTTCCTGCTCTCTCAAAATCTATGCATCTTACTCAACTCAGCTACAGAACCTGTCAATAGGTATCTGGCTGATTGACGCCTTACGGACCAACAAAATGAGCGAACACTAGAGCGAGAGAAGCCCCAGCATGGCATCTAAACCAACTCGGCATGCTACAGACAACAAACACCGAGCAGCAGGGAAGGACGGAGCCCTGACCAAGGTCACAGAGCCAGATCCATGCTTGGACTGGGTTTTTTGACATCTAGTGTTTATTCCACTGCTCCATAATGCTTGCCCTTCAAAAGGATGATCCCAGAGTCACACATTTGGTTACTGGACTGTTAATAAGTGTTATGTTACAAGTAAAAGACAGGAAGAGGGAAAATCTTCATGGGAAACACCAGGCTAAACAAGGTAAGTTGCTTTACTAAAGTACTTCTCAAACCTCTTATGAAACTAGTATTAAATGTGATTCTGTTTTGGGGAGGAAAAATACAACATTTCCCAAACTTGTTTATGGAACACACCTTTGAAGCTCGAAGGTCCGAAGACTATTGAATGCTAAAGCTAGACTGGATTCTTCTCTCCAACTACTTTTAGTAAAAATGTCCTGATCTCAGCTTTACAGATTTCTCCTGGGGAAAAAATAACTCCAGCCAATTCACCTAGTAGCTATCATTTATATTAGTGGTAAGATCTTCACATCAGTGATGTACTCCTGACCCTATTTCACTCCCAACTGCCACTCCTCACCCACCGCAGACTCCTACTGCCCCTCAACCACAGAAGCCCACCACCTCTGCGTCAACCCATCACCGGGCTGTGCTTACCAGTGTGACAGTGCAGCTGTACTTATATGGAGGGAACATATCAGGCTTGACTTCGACAACTTTCAACTGTGACATCTTGTTGGCTGAGCCATTTGGTAGCTGCGGATCAGAAGAAATTATTTAGTGTGTTTGACCCTCCAACTCTCAGGGTCCAGGGAATCTGAACGGCCATGCTCCAGGTGAGGCTCCCAGGGTGCCAGTCACCAGCCAGCAGCCCACCAAAAGTACAGTGTCACTTTTTCCAGTTCACAGGCTGCCACACCTTTCTGTGCAGCTCCTGACACTGCATATTAGAAATACCACAAGTCAGATTTACAACTATTACCAAGTGAGAAAAGCACATGATGGCGATACACACAGACATGTGGCCGAATAATGCTGGCACAGAGAGAAGTCTGAAAGATTATTCACTCAGATGCTCCAGAGTGCGGGCGGGTCATGACTGTTTCCCCTTCTATCACCACCTATACAATTTCAAATATTCTATACAGGATGTAGATATTACTTATATAGTTGAAAAAGAAAAGATAACAGCATTCTAAAAGTATCCTGTAATACCGAATTTAAGTTGACTTACAAAAATATAAGATTTCACGTACTTAACAGGTTTAAGATTAGCAAAAGGGCTTATTTTAACACATACCCATTTTTAAACCAAAGAAAACCACAGAGGAGACCGGACTTTTCACAAGCACAGGGCGTAGTCTAAGGGCTGGGAACCCAGAGAAGTGGAGCCCTCGGCGCTGACACAACATCTGGGTGACAAGCAGATCAGCCTTCAGAGTGAAAGCTGGCTCACACTCTTGCTGTGGCAAATTTAGCACTGTCAGTCAAAGGAAAGGACCTGCCGTAGTGCACGTGGCAAGGGATATGCAGACCAATTTCCCTGTTCTAATTTGGTCCATGACAGGGTTTCCAAACTACAAGCCGCAATCCACTGAGGGGTCGTGAAATTAATTTAATAGGCTGAAACGAGTACTTTGAAAAAAGAGATGGAAAAGACCAAAGTGACCCAAAGTGACTGCACACAATAAAAGCATTGCCTCATTAAGCTTTTAATGTGTAGCTGTGTGTGCACGTTTACTGGGCTGTGACATAAAAATGTGTTTCCTATTGAGGGTCTTGGTCAAAAAAAAAGCAGTCTAGGGAACAATGCTAATTAAGGAAATTTTTATTGCAACTATTCTAGTCACATATGGCAGAAGAACTAAAAAAAATCTAAGAATAAATGTGCTTGAGTACATGGAACTTTGACATCTTGGAAATCTTAAATAACTATATCCTTAAACTGAACCAGTACATAGAGTGCCACGTTTACTGTGTTTAAAAAACCAGATTAAAATGCGTGCGCGCACACACACACACACTAGAAAGGACTTGAAGGCTCAATGAGCACACACTGCACTGTTAACAGTTGTTAGTTCTGGGCAGTGGGATCATAAGGGACTCATTTTCTTTCTGCCTTACCTGAATTTTCTGTATTTTTTAGAACAAGCATGCATTTATATTTTGTTAAAGGAGGCTATTTTTTGTTAAAGAGACACGACAACTAAACAATATCTAATCTCAGACTGGACTCTATACTGGAGTGGGAAATACTCTAAAGAACATAACTGGGTGAAATTGACAGAAATGAAATACAAATGGTATCAATGTTTCAGCAACAGAATACCCCTATTTTTAGGAAACACACACTGAAGCATTAAGAAGCAAAAGGCCACGCAGCCTTAACTTACGTGTATTTTTATATACATACACATACACAGATGGGAGGACACATGAGCACATTCTAAAGCAAAATGGACTAATATGCTGACAACAGGTGACACAGGGTAATGAGCACATGGGTGCTCATTATTTTTGCTAATTTTTACTCTTGCAACTGTTTTTCTAAGTTTTAAGTTATTTCTCAGTAGTTTTAAAATGCACATTTATTTTATAGTAAGAAAATTAATTAAAAAAAGACAATGGATTCATGCTAAATGTCCCCCCGAGGTCCACCAAGTATAAGAACAAGGTTCTGCTTTCTGCCTGTGGCTCTGGGAAGCTCACGGAGACCCTGTGCTTGGAGCAGATGGCTCCTCCTCGGGGAAGGGGAGGCATCTTACCTTCACCTCTCCAGTGTGGGGCGGCTGTCGGACGGGCTGGCCCAGCTGCTTCAGTGTGCTCGGCTTCAGGCCGCAGGTCCTCACAGAGGGCGTCTCATCTGCGACAACCAGGAGCCAGACTGGTGACTTGAGTGCATTCAGTCCCCCAAGTCTCTCATCTCTGTTCACAAGCCCCCACTCCTATCCCCTTCCTATTAGACAGCCTCTCCTCTGGTCTGTCCCAGTCCTTACCACTCAGGGGAAAGGCCTGCCTGGCCCTGGGCAGGCCCACACCGCTGCCGCGGCCCACGTTGGCAGGGGCTGGGAGGATTGCTCTCATGGGTCTTGCTGCAGCCAGTAACGAAGGCTTGCCCCGTGCTCTGCTTTTGATCTCTGGGGCTCTGGGACCAGGGGTGAGCAGGTCAAGTCTGGAAAAAACATGCAAACAAACAAAACGAAGAAGGGATAAAGTCAGGACCAAGGGGAAGAAAAAGTGCAGTCTCCAAATAGCACTTTACTGGAGAGACCATGTAGTGGTTAGACTGTCAGGCTTTAGACAGATGGGGTTCATCGAAAACCTTTAAGTAGCTGTGTGGCCCTGGGCAAGTAGTTTCACTTTTCTGGTAACCTCAAGTTCCTGATACATAAAATGGGATAATAATTACATATACTTCATGGGGCCATTATGCAGATAAGAAAGTGCAAAGCTGCCCACAGAGAGCAATGTCAATAGTATAACATCAAATCTGCCTCTAATTAGAGCACGCATTTAAAGTGCGTCGGTCTCCAACGTAAGAGTGGTTAAGACGCCCGAGAGAACAGTCTGCTTTTTCACCTCTGCCGCTCCCACGTGGAGCAGAGCCTCACACAGGAGGCCTCCACGCACGGGTGCCGAGGTGGCTCGCTTGCCCAAACGGAAGGTGTGAAGTACACATCTTCATTCTCCAAGGATGCAGAACCATCCTAAAGCATATTGTTACAAACACATCTACACATAACAATACACATATATTTGAATATGCTTAAACTCATCTCTACAAACAGGATGTGGATAACTTTGACTGCTTCTGGGAAATGGAAATGGGCGACTGAAGGGGGCAGAAGGGAGATTCTTTCAGTGTACATTCCTTACACTGAAAGTTTTAACCATGTGAATTATGTGTCCTACTCAACAATAAAAATTTTTAAATTATAGTAATAAAGCAAAATTTCTAAACATTGTATTAACATTATGAGTCCGAAAATTTTTCGTCATGGGGACTGTACTGGGCTTTGTAGGATACGTAGCAGCACCCCTGGCCTCTGCCCACCAGGTGCCAGTAGTAAAGCCCACCCCCACTCAGTTGTAACAACCACAATGCCTTGGAATATTGCAACAATGTCCCCTGCAGGCAACATTGTTCCTGATTGTGACAAACAAGCAAGACCACAGCTGCCTCTGGGAAAGAGCTACTGGAGAATCAGTTAAGCCTTGAAGGAGGGAAAAATTAGCTCACACTTACGGACCTCCTCCTACCTGCAAGGCACACAATCTTTTTCAGTCTGTGTGGTCAGCCAGTGATGGTAAGACTTTTTTCAATACCCAACTCAAGACTTTTCAGAGGAGACAAGAGGCATGAAGTGCCTACGCCCGAGGTCAGATGGAAGCCAGGGACAGAGTCAGGAACAGAAATGAGATCTCTGACCACCACGACAGGAACCTTTCTATACGGTGCCGTAATCGAGCTTCTATTTCCAAATCTAGTATCAGGATTGAACAATGAGTTATAATATGGCCCCCAGTGTGTTCCAGCCAAACCCTGATAACTGCTTTAGTGAGACTTACAGGAAGAGGTGTGTGAGGAGCTAACAGCAGGACACGGACAGCAGAGTACGGGAGGGAGGTAAACCACTCCTGGTCTCTCGGCCCTGGTCTCTCTATCTCTAACACAGGAGCCACTAATGGCTCGGCGGCCTCTCAGGAATGCTGTAAGCACATGGGACAAAACACACACAAGGCACTTCCCAAGCTGGTATTCTAAACGGAATGCTATAATGTATAAACCCATTAGTTTACCCTGTAGGTTTTTTAGGAGCAGGGAGTGAACTGGAGGTGCTGGTCCCCTCGGCTGGTGGTGGGTTGTCTGGGCTAGGACTGTCACTCTCAGTTGTCCTCAGAGAGACCTCAGGCTGCACACCACTCTTGACCACTGGCGTCTTGGTGACTGCTGTACCATGATTCCCAGGAGATTCCTTGACCAAAACATGGGCATCTGAGATGACCACTTCTTCCCATTCATTCTCCTCACCCACTTCTCTTGGAGAAGCTACATTTAAGAGCTGGCTTACAGCTTCCGAGTTCTCCAGAGTCAGTTTGGAGGTGTTTTCCTTAGAGGAGTTTTGCTCAGTGATGGCAGGCTGCTGATTTCTTTTAACCACACAGCCTTTGGAGGAGACACCAGAAGCCAATTCCACTTTGACTTTGGCTGGTTTTTCCTAGGGAAAAGAAAAAACAAAAACCTTGTACGCACATGGCATTTTACAACTGACAACACATTCACAAATACCTCTCATTTGATCCGCATAACAGCAACGTATGGGCACAGAGAAGGAAGCCGAGGCCCACAGAGAGGAAGAGGCTGACGTAAGATCCCAAGGAGAAAACTGGCCTGAGTCTCAGTCTTCTGACTCCAGGTCCCTTCCATGACAGTGCTCAACGCCTGAGTTAGGATAAAGCTGTTCTCTTAACTAACTTCTTACTGGCATGCCTCTTCAGGTTTCAGCAAATACACTCTGGCATTTTTTACCTTGACCTCTGATTGTTCAAAGCCTTCCTCTCTCTCTGTCTAGAAAGAGGCTGGCATGCTGCCATACTGGGCCTAGATGTCCTCGATTGCTTATTTTGGTGGTCCCTTTACGAGATTCAGTTAAGCCCAATGTGGTCACAATCTCACAGGAACAGACTCAAGCTTCTAACTCTCTTGGGGAAGAGTCTACCTTTTGTCCCAGATTCTTTCAGGCGAGTCATAAAGCTGACTTACACATTCGCCACGAACTTCTCCCTGGATTAGTTTAATTCACAACATGTTAGTTATGTGCTAGGAAATACTAAAATACCAGCTGGTATCTCAGATAGACCTACTTTTAAAAATTCCTTGGTGCTTTAGCTTTTATCTAATCAGTGTATATACACGCATGCGTATACAGCGTGGGGCAAAGTGGGTTTACAGTTGTTTGTATGGAAAAGAACACAACAATTAGTAAATAATAATGCAAGAATAAATCATTGTTCACATACACTGTAAACCTGGTTTTGTCCCATCCTATACTTACATACATACACACACCTTAAAAATTTTTTAATAATGGCTGTCTCCAGGAAAGGTCTCAGAAAGGTTTTTGCTTTCATGTGTATGGTGAAAGGCACTATGAACTAGGAGACATAAAACATAAAAGCTGGAATCTATCTAGGCTCAGCTTCACTCCTAATTACTTAAGTGACCCAAGGCAAGCTTCCTCTGAACCCTCATCTCCCCATTATAAATAAGAGCTGGCCTCTCAGTGTTTGTCAACACCAGCAAGACAGCCTTCCAGATGACCCAAGCGAAGCAGGCCCCTGCTGCCCCACTAGCATCTGTGGCTGTCATTCAATTTCATTACCATCTTCCAGTCACTGACTACCAAAAGACCCTCACCTTTCCAAAGCTCCTCAGGCAGCATGCTGTCTCTAGTTAAGAACCATTACAGCTGACCTTTAAGAAATCTCCATAAAGCATTCCCAGACTCTAACATCCACTAGCCCATGAGGACAAGTAAAAACAGAAAAATTCCAAGGAAGCCACACAGGGCTTCTGACTACTAGGGAGGAAAACTTCAGCAGAAAAACAGGACACAAGTTAAGCTAAACCTCTGAGATCAGATCTTTGAGCAAAAGTCTGCCCACTTAAGGAGGCTATTTTAGAACAAAAATCTTTTGCAGGAGGAGTAGATAATTTAAGCAATAAGAGCAAAAAATTCTCGCTGGTGATCTCACATTTCCTTGACTCAGCCTACCATTTTTAGATGTCACCTTTCTCTCAAGATGAAAGGCACATACTACCAGGTGCCCACTCAGAGAGACCTCACTCACCACTGTTAGAGAGCCCCCAAGAGTGAGGCCCTGAGTCACAGGGTCTTCTATACCATCCTTTGTTCATCCAGCTCAGTGGGAACTGTGCCACCTGCTCTGGGCCAATTTTAGCCGGTGTGAACTCCAGAACAATACGAGAAAAGGTGAGTCATTTCCCGGCTGGCATGAACACATTTGGAGCTTTTAGAAACTATTTACACTTGCTTCAAAAATCAGAACTAAAAAAATCTTAGCAATGCCTGAAAAGTGGTTCAGTGGAAAAGGCGCTGGCGTAATTAGTGAACCTAAAAAGTCACTTCCCTTGACTCTATTTTTACTTCGCCGGAAACCTGGGGTTGAACTAGCTGGTAAACAGAGTCACTTTTATCTCTAAATTCTAAGCACATTAATGCTAAAATGTTACTCTTTTTCTTCTCATACTCATTCTGTTCTTATGAGATTTAGAAATCAAAGAATCTATTCTTTACATAGCAATTCGTGCAAAAACCTTTGGGGGAAAAAATCTGACTTAGCAAGTCATGATGGGTGACAAGCAGCTAAAACAAACACGGTTTTCATGTTGTGAGTTTGACTTGAGAAAGATAACCACGGCTCAAAAGTTACTTCGATCATCCCGGGTTGCTGGGCGACCGTGAGCCTTGAGGAGCAAACGGCACGTATCTGGAGGCCAGGGGTCCTCAGCAGTGCCTGAGGAGGCTGCGGTCTCCTCCTCCAAACCCCAGTGGTCAGGCCTGCTCGAATCTCGGCCTCTCTTCAGGACCAGCCTACACCAGGACGGTGTGGGACACAGCACCTTCACCTGTCACCCAGCCACCATTCTGGTTCCAAGGCTGAGTCTCTGCACCGGAGTGCTGAGAGGACTGTCAGTGTTTTGTTCCTGGGCCTAGGCCCAGTGGCTTATTTGAATCCTTTCTCTACAATGGACTACTCCCTGGCTGCAGTCCTCACTTTCCATGGTCAGCAGGGCCTTGGACAAGCTGTCACTATGTTCGGATAGATGCACTGTGAAGCTGCCAAGGCAGGCCTTTTGGCACTCTTGGCTTCCACCCCTGCTGGGCTTCGTTACATGAGCTATCACAATGTGGGCATCTGCAAAGCGTGGGCTATACTGTGGGAGCTCCGACCTTTTTGACTCACTACCTTGAGAACTGTACACCTCACTGCCTCTGCTGTCACACCATTACCTCACAATCAGGAGGAAATAATGTGTAAGTCCATTGGCAAGATAAACAAACCCCTTCTAATTACCTGGTTAGTTTGGGAATTTAATCTATGAGGCAAAGGTCTAAGAGGAATTGGATCCAAGAAACTGTGAGACAGCTCCATATTCTGGTGAGTCGCTGAGGCTGCCTTCTAGCTTCCCACAAGACTCACAGCGTAACTGAACATTATACGTGAGCCTTTGCATTTTAACTTCTCAAACTCTTCAAGGGAATTGTGCTTTACTACTATCAATACCTGATCAAACTTCTACATCTGCCCTGGGATGATGGCGAAAGGAAAAACCATTAATTCATAAGCAAAGACTATAGAAAGTTGGGCAGCGCTTAATGTTTGAAAACCTCCCCCTTTGTTCAGCTGATACCAGTCCCTGATGGTGAGAATCTTTAAAGTTAGCGAGTGCTGGTATTTCACATTACTGATCTTTAAATTCTGGAAAAAAGAGCCTGGAGAGCTTCTGAATATAGAGAAGTTCCATGTGGCGGAGAGGCCCCTCCTATCAAAATGTTACCAATTCTAAATGGAGACGTAATCCTCAAATGTATTCATTTCATGTGTCCTGAAATGTCCACAAATACAAAGCTTTAAGTAATAGATTGTTTTCCCACTGTGAGATTCTCTAGTGTGAAATATTTTATGAAAATAAAAAAAGTTATTTCGATCAAAGGTGGGGAAAGAAGACATAAAACAAAAAAGAAAAGAAAGCCAAAGTAAAACAATCTGAAAGAAGTCCAGGCCGCAGGACCAGTAAGACTCTGCCGTGGAAAAGCACAGGAAACGTGGCGGACAGACAGACCAGCTGCGCAGGAGGAGTGAGGATGGGCCGGGGGTTCGGACCACCATCCCACCTAATCTGCCCACTGCAGCTGGGGAAGCACATGTGGGGAGAATAACTGGGTGGAAATGAGGGGGCGGCCTCACAGAGGCACACGGAGATGGGCACAGGAAACCCGACAAAGCCCTGAGAGGCACTAGCAGCAGACCCTGCCTGCCCCTCGAAGGGACCGCTGCTAACAGCTGCAGTGGAGACGACACTCCCACTGCTGCTAAGGATGACAGGAGCGAAGCCTCACTGAGGACTGAACGCATGCCAGGGACGTGTCATCCGCTTCACACGAGTCATCTCACTTGACCCTGGCAACAACCCCAAAGATTTCAGTACCATTGTTAACTTCCAATCACAAATGAGGGGAAACCCAAATCAAGAATAGACATAAAATGACTGGCTGAAGATTACCTAGATAAAATCTTGGGAAGCAGGAGTTTGAACTGAGGAAGCTAACTCCACAACTGGGCTCCTAACTGTTATCCTATTCCATCTCCAGGAACTGGTCCTGCCTGCACTCCAACACTCAGCCAGAGGGCAAAAGTAATCATCCCAGTTTCTCACAGAGCTGCTCTGTGGAAACTGCCCCAGAGAAACTGGTTAAGAATACTGCTATTTAAGTTTTCTGCACTTTCTGACTCTCTAAATAAATTTGGACCATGCTGAAGTAAACACGTTACAAACACAGTCCTAGCCTAAGTTATTTTCACAAAAACAATGCCCTCTTTCCTTTTCTAGCTACTCAAATTCTACTGATCTTTCAAGACCGTCTCCTCTATAAAACCATCTCTGACTATTCTAGTCTTTTTGGCCCTGAATAGTTCATAGGCTAAAATAAAAAAATGTGATGAGTACATATGATTTACACAGTAAATGCCAAGCACAGAATAGGAAACAAAATACATGTGCTGAACTGAACTTCACAAAGGCACAGTTCTAATGCTCATTCATGTACTGAGCATCAATTATTGAGCGAGACAGAGGTATACATTTGGAAAGTTAGAGACTATGAAAGGTCTTGACTATTAGATTAAGAACCTCCACTTTTAACAGGAGCCTAGGAGACGGAAAAGACGTTGAGCTAAGGAGTGAGAAGGTGGAGCTATACATCTGAGTAACAAAGCAGCCAGTGTAAAGGATGAGCTGTTAAAAATTTAACCCTAATAGGAAGTGAATAAATTAACATGGTAGTCATCCATGGGAAATTATAAAGCAATTACAGATAATGTTTTTGAAGAATATTTAATGACATGATATGTTAAATGGAAAAAGGCAAGAAATAGCCCTAGCTGGTATGGCTCAGTGGACCGAGCACTGGCCTGTGAACCACAAGATCGCCGGTTCAATTCTCAGGGAACACACCTGGGTTGTGGGCCAAGGCAATCAGTCAATGTATCTCTCACACATCAGTGTTTCTCTTTCTCTCTCCTCCCTCCTTTCCCAGGCGGGAAAAATAAATAAATAAAATTTAAAAAAAAGAAAAAGCAAGATACAGAACTTTTAGATTCACAGAAGACCAAAATGTTAACTAATAATGGCTTTTCTTTGGTGTTAAGATTATGATAACATTTTATTCTTTTTAAAATAGTCTACAATGAAACTGACTTGCTTGTATGGTCAAAAAGTAAAAGTAAATATTAATTTTTAAAGTTTTTTTTTAAAGAAGGTTTTATTTACTTTTGGAGATGAAGGGAAGAGAGGGAAAGAAATATCAATATGTGGTTGCCTCTTGCATGCCCCCTACTGGGGACCTGCCCTGCAACCAAGGCATGTGCCCTGACTGGGAATCGAACCAGTGACCCCTGGCTTTGCAGTCCGACACTCAATCCATTGAGCCACACCAGCCAGGGCTAAAGTTATCTATTCTTAAGGGAAACCTGGTTTGTGGACTTCCAAAGCAGCAATGGCCAATAGACCTTACCTTTGGGATCCACTTCCCTCCTAGGAAGTTACCACAGGTAGGGCACTTAGGTGGTTTGTGCCTGGTGACATATGTGAAGGAGCAACCTGGGCTGGTGCACGTCCCATGGCCCCGGCGGGTGTATGTGGTGGTCTGCAAACAGAAAGCAGGTCAGAGTCAACATCACTGTCCACCTCTTGATCCTGGGGACCTTCCTACCCACAACATGCCAGGAGGCTGCCAGCGTGCAGAAGGCTAGGCAGTTCACGGTGTAGAGGGTCAGAGTCGTGAAGGCCCTACGATACAATTAGTACACTTTTTAGAAATGGAGACACTGAGTGCAAATGAGAAAAGATAGCTGTCCAGGTTACAGTTAGGCACCAGAAGACTAAAAATAGTAATAGCTATTTTAAAAATTGAGATATAACTGACATATATTATATTAGTTCTAGGTACCCAACATAATAATCAATATTTGTATATGTTGCCAAATAACCATAACAATAAGTCTGTAACATCCATTACCATACATAATTATACATTTTTTCTTGTGATGAGGATAGCTGCTATTAATCAAGCAGTTAACTATACAGTACTGAACACTTTACACAATATTTCATTTAATGCTCTCAGCAATGCCATGAAGTAGCAGTATCATGACTGAGGTTCAGAGCAGATAAATACTTTGCCTCAAATCGTGATGTAGTGACTCAAGGGCAGAGCTAGACCTAGAAACCACATCTCTGATTCTTAGTCCAAGATTCTTTCCCTGCACCCAGCTCCACCCTATGGCTCTGACTACTCCAAAGAATGTGCTTCATTTTCATTTTAGTTAAAAAATCAAAGAACCTAGAGTTCAGAGATGTAAAAGAAGACCATGGTCACTAGAAAATGAGTGGGAACTCCAGTAGAAACCAGGTTCTTTGACATAACAGCATTTAATTACCATTTTTGATCCCTGGTTGGTAGTCCAAGTATGCAGAGGGCAGACTTCTTTAAGTTATACCCCAATTTTCAACTGCACAGGTGGTTGGTGCCCCTATCCCCTTGTTGTTCTGGGGCCAACTGTATTTGCATACAAATATATTCAGCCACTGGCTGTTACCACCTCTGCTGAGTTCCCTTTCAACAGAACGTATTATAATGGGTTGCTGCATTTCAGGTACAAACAGAAATTAGCCATGATCCATTTCTAGATCATGGAAATAAACTGTTCCCCCACTGGATTTGTTCTGTCACTAATGAATATGTACTCAGCTACTAATCCCAGCTTCCTGGCCTAGCCAATAAGCAAGGACCTCCCTTGAGAAGATAGCAAGCTGCCACCAGGCTGTCCCTTTCAGGACATTTAGGAAAAGGTGATTACCATAGTGGTAACGGGTCAAGAATGAGTGTAAAGTGGTGTGGCACCAGGGAACTAGACCAGGCCTTGGATTCCAGCTTTGCCACAGACACACAGAATGACCTGGGAAAATGTCACTTAGCTGGGTTTGCTCCTCTGTACAATCATCTGTTCTTCCTATTCCATGAATATATCTTGAGGAACAAATGAAGAAATGAGAAAACATGTCACTTACTAAATTGTAAAAGATTCTATAGGTATGTGAAGGACTATAATAATGGGATACAACATATCTCTTATGTTTTCTCAGACAGTGGCCCTATACAGAATAGTCGCTCTGAATACTCCCAGAAAGCAGGATAAAAATTTAAGCTAGGTTAGCTCTATAAATAAATTACCATGAACTTGTAAGTACTCCCAAAGAGCAGCTTATAAAATGACTTTAGAAAAAATGCTGGTGTTCAAGGTTGATGTTTCATTCTCCAGTATCACTTTGCCAGAAGAGTCTGACTTCACACTTATTAGACCATGAAAAAATAGTAATTTCCAGGAGAATGAAGGCTCAGGAGAAATGAGTAGTTCGTCCATGAATCAGTGTGCAGGTGCTGTTTTAAGACACTACCACTTCTTACATAAGAATACATTGTTTATTCATAGAGGGGTTTTAGAAGATAGACTGGGATAAGTTAGGAATGCAACTCTTAAAGACCCAAAGAAATAATTAAAACAAAGTTAACAGCTAATCAGCCAATAAAGGAGATACAATGAACTCATGAAATATTCAAATAATACAAAAGAAAGCACAAAAAAAGGACAAAAGGAAAATAAATACTAAGGCGGCAAATTTAAACCTGACCACATCAATAATTACATTAAATAAAAATGTCCTAAACACCAAAATTAAAAGGCAGAGATTGTCAGATGGGTCTTACTGTTAAGATCCAAACTATACTCTGCCTACAAAACACCCCTCTGAATACAAAGATATAAATAGGTTACAAGTAAAAGGATAAGAGATACACCCTGCTAAAAGAAAGCCGGCTATGGAACAAAGTAGGTTTCATAGGAGAGAAAATTGCCAGAGATAAAAAAAGGCCATTTCACCATGAAAAAGGGGTCACTTTATCTAGAGGCTGTAACAACCCTAAATGTTTATATCCTTAATAACAGAGTCAAAATATATGACACAAAACTAATAGTACTAGAGGAAGAAATATCTAAAACTACAATGTGTTTGTGAATTATGTCACGTAAATAATTCTTTGGGCCTTTTTCCTAATTTGTAAATAAAAGAACTGAATTAGACCAGTGGCTCCCCAGTTTCTCTAAATCATGTATGCTTCTGAAAATTTGGTAAAAACCACGGAACCTACCCCAGGTAGATGCTCTCAAGGAGAAAAGTTTGTAGCTTGAGGAGCCCATGGACCCACCCACTCCCTCCCAGTTGAGAACACCTGGACCAGGTAAGCTCTGAGAACTTTGCCAGTCCAGTGTCCTAAGGTCTAAGATGTCTAGAAAACTACCTGGGGGAGAATTTGTATGAAGCCCTAACCTCCACCAATTCCCCGCACACTGACCAGTTTGATAGAGGTGGGGTTCTCCACAACCGAGTAGGCAGGAAGAGGCAACATGATGAACTGCGTGGCGGGCGTGGAGGAGCTGCTCTCACTGGGGTCCTGCGGGCACAGTGAGAGAAGAGAGTTCTCTGAGACAGAGGGAAAACCACACCATGGGCCTCCCTGAACACTGGAGGAGCAGAGCAAGTCTGATAACCACAGTGTGCTTATTTTTAAAAAAGTGAATCTACAATTATCTCAAAATAAAAATAATACAGGAAAAAACATTACCCCAGGGAACATGCTATCCTCACTTTACAGAGAAGAAAACTGAGGTTCTAAGAGGCTTAGGGTTCTTAAGATCACATAAAGCAGCCAGTGAAAGACCTGACCCTTCTGACCCCGTCAAATATTCTCAGCACTGTATCAACCTGCCTTCGCCCGGCCAGTGGAGTGCTCCGGCATCATAAGCAGCACTCGGGCAACAAACAATACAGTGAATTTGGGCCTGGCAGGGACTCTTTTGCAGGGGTACCTGTTCTCACCTACACAGGACGGAGGGGCTATGGCATGCTGGTCCTCTCTGAGGATGCCATCCTGCCGAGTGCAATAGCGGGCGTGGTGGCAGCTTCCTCCTTCCAGGGGATGAGGCTGTGCGATCACTGAAACTGCTCCTTCCCCTCAACTGGGCATGATACTTAAGCTCTGGAGAGAGACTTGCCTCTTCCTCCTCAGCTATTAGTCCCATCAATCTAGAGAGAACTTCCTTTTTCCTACCTACCCTGTGCCCCTGAAGACCATTTGAAAATTCTCCTACATCGTTCAAGGTGCCACTGTGTTTGTTAAAACAACCTTTGGGGAACATACAATCCTGACCGATACTAATACCCTGATGGATCCTGGCTTCAACCCACGGACAACCCAAATATCATTTCCATCTTCCTGCTAATGCATTATATACTATCTCATAGGAAGAAAACCCCAGCTGTGCTGGGTCACAGGAGCCAGTGAGGGTGCCTGAGAAAGGGAACAACTTTGGATCAAGGCCAGGGGCCAAAAGGTTGAAGAGGACTGCCGTCTTACTAGAGGTGCCATGGCAGCAGCTCTCTTCATTACTACTGCTCCGGAATCCCACTGCATGGTGCTAGCTGCCTTTTCAGTAATTCTAGAGGAAGTAAGAGACATCAGTGCCAAAGCCACCTACCCTCATGACCGTTACCACTGACAGGCTCTCCCCAACCTGGGGCTGAGGCACGGTGAGGCTTGCAGCGGGGAGGTCTGGTGAGCCGTTCACCAAGGTCTCTTCGATCACCAGGCTTGTCTGGTAAGGTTGGTGGTTCTCCCCTACCTCCAGGGAAGCCTCTTCCAGGAGCACATCCTGGCCGAGCATCTCTGAGGTGGTGATCTCCTGTAGAGCACCTGGCTGGGCAAGGGCTCCCACCTCCTCGGCTAGGGCCTCCACAGCCAGGCACTGCTCCGCCATGCCTGCGTGGCTGGGCACTGTCTCCAGGGCAGAGTTGGATGCAAGAGACGGTCCTTTAGGGGACATCTGGTTCTGGGCCACACACAGCTCTAGCTGAGGGCAGCTCCGATCCTCCTGCAGGCTGCTCTTGGGGATGATGATGTAATCTGAGCGGGGAAGGATCTTGCGGAAACCTGGGATGTCTGGAACCACGGCGGTCAGGGTGGAGAGCTTAGAGTTCTGAAGGAGAGGAAGCCAGGAAAGGGGAGACAAGCAAAGATAAATGGAGTCAGGCCACATGGATATACATTTCTGAGTTTTTTTCCCCCCTGCAAAAGGTCCAGAAAGACTTTACTCTCTTGCCCTAAGACTTAATTAAGGTCACCCTCTGAAATAGCAGTGTCATCTTCACTTGAATCAGTTGAACCAATGAAGTTTCCTCACTCATTCACACAGAAGACAGGTAACACAGATGAGACTCTACAAAGGGCACTGACCTTGGCACCTGAAACTGAATGGGAACCCCAGGTGAGGCACAGTCTAGAGCAGATCGCTCCCCTTTTTTGGACTACCTGCTGGAACTAGGAAATGAGGAAGCTGAATCCGGCTATTTGTGAGTTCCTTTCCGGCTCTAATACTTCAGGGTCCTACAGAAGCAGAAGACTGCCATGCCAGAATTTATAATGTGTAATTAAAAAAAGCAAAAAGCCTGAATTACAAGTCAACAGGCCAAGCTGGAACTCAAGGCAGCAAGAGCTCAAACATTACTGGTTTCTTCCAGACTTACAAAGAGATGAAGAGATCACGAAGCTAAGGCAGCTTCATGAAAAACTGTGCGTTTAGCAGGTATTCTTTCTGACCAGGGCCTAAATATATTGGGGATGAGTGAAGAGAATGTAACACTGACCCAGGATCCTCAAGTTTAGAAAGTACTTCCTGTAAAAACACACTATTAAGTTAAATACTATTATCAGTCCCATTTGACAATGCAGAAATTGAAGTTCAGGGAGGTAAACTTTCCCGAAACACAGAATCAGTAAGTAGCAGAGCTGGGACTCCAGGGCAGGCCTACGGAGATGCTCTGCCTCCTCTGCCCCGCAGGGACCGCTTCCCAGACGCATGGTTGGCAAACAAATTATCTGGAGGAGGGAGTACACAGGGGCCTCTCCAAGACTGTAGGTAACACAGAGCTGTTCCTGGAAGGGGAACGCCAAGCCAATTAGGACAAAGTATCTAAATGGCAGTGGCAGATGGGCTCCACTCAGGGAGACATGGTACTAGAAGCATGACCCTGTGTGGCTAATTGCCACCAAGAAAAAGGTGCTTTTGTGTTTTGGCGGGTTGTTCCCCACCCCCCAATTCAAACTGAAAGTTACCCAATAATAAAAATAGAAAAGTTCCAAGTGAATAGTTAAGGTAGAACTGAAATTAAATGGAACAAAAAATAATTTCAGAAACATTTTTTAAAAGGAACGCTGAGTCAATTACAAAAGGATCCTGAAATAAATCAAAAGCAGTAAGTCAATGAGTCTGCTCGGTACAAAGGACGCACTCAGATGAAACACGAAAGCAGACAGACCAGGTCCTTTATGGAGCCTTTACTGGAAAGATAATGGAGAAATGACACTCTCAAGTCATCCTTTGAAGCAGACAGGTCAGGAGAACAAAACTAAATGATGGCAACTGCACAGGATGGCCTGGACTTAATTAACAGATCTAAGGACAGAGAACCAGGATGGCGTGAATGACATCCATCTCACAGACCAGAGGGAGCAGCGCTGGAACCACGGGCCCTGCACTGGTGGGAGACTGGAGGGGCTGCTCAGAAGACAGCCTGCTCCAAGGACTCTGACAGGCTTCCAGCATGCAGGCGGGAGGGTCTCTCTCTCCTTCACAGCAGGCAATGTAGGCGAGGTCAAACACAGCACATACAGCCTCACCCAGTCTCCGCACAGTCCAGATGCTCATTAAATGCCATCTTTTGTTATATGTGGTCCCTGGACATTTACTCTACTAAAGAATGGTATTTATTGACTAAGTCAGTATGTGCCAAGAACTCACCTGGGTGCTTTACAGTATCTGTTTTAAACAGTGTGAGTAAATACTATTATCTCCATTTTACAAATGAGAAAACCAATCCTCAAAGGTCAAGTGGTTCTTCCAAGGTCAGAGCTAGTTAGTATCAGAGCTAGTCTGTTCAAGGCCTTGGTGGTAGCGGTAAAATGATGGTAGGTATAAACTCACAATGGATAAGGCAGAATCATGGCATAGGATTTTTTTAAAAGTCTTCGTAAGGACCTACATTAATGTCTAGTTTTAAAATGATTATCACTCTAGATTAGTTAAAAAATTTTTGGTATCATGGGCAAAAAGATTGCTGACTTTACAGTGGGGGAAGTCAAAGGGAGTACGTGTACTTCTTCAGACTCTGCCTCCTCTGCCCCGCAGGGACTGCTTCCCAGACGCACGGTTTGCAAACAAATTATCTGGAGGAGGGAGTACACAGGGGCCTCTCCAAGACTGTAGGTAACACAGAGCTGTTCCTGGAAGGGGAACGCCAAGCCAATAAGGACAAAATATCTAAATGGCAGTGGTAGACAGGCTCCACTAAGGGAAAAATACAGCCTGTTCTGCTATAACATAGTTGCATTCCAGAGGAACCTTTCCTCTACGTTATCAAAAAAGGAGTTAGCCCTAGCTAGTGTGGCTCAGTGGACTAAGCACTGGCCTGTGAAATAAAAGGTCGCCAGTTCGATTCCCAGTCAGGGTACATGCTGGGTTGCAGGTTAGGACCCCAGTTGGGGGTGTGTGAGAGGCAACCACACATCAATGTTTCTCTCCCTCCCTTCCCCTCTCTCTAAAAGTAAATAAATAAAATCTTAAAAAAAAAGAAGTTAGAGACAATTGTTTCAATTGAAAAAAAATGGAGTCAAGGTTAAAAGGTTTCAGCTTGCAAAACCAGGGTTATTTTCCTACAGGAAGTTTAGTTTGAAAAAGTACAGTGGTGTCAATCATTCTCAGGGCATCCAAAGTGGCTGACAGACACAAACCCAATGCTTCCTTGTTGATTCTTTAATCCAGTGGTCCCCAACCTTTTTGGTACCAGGGACCGGTTTCATGGAAGATAATTTTTTCATGGAGCTCAGGCAGTAATTCCAGCGAAGCTTTGCTTGCTCACACGCCACTCACCTGCTGCTGTGCAGCCTGGGTCCTAATAGGCCACCGATTGGCACAGGTCCTCAGCCTGGGGTTTGGGGACACCTGCTTTTACCCATGAGCTCAGAGCTCCCGTCTCCTCCATCATCTTCTGCTTCAACCTTGCCTGTCTACTTCCAGCACCGTTCACAACCACCAGTGGTTGGCATTTTACAAAGCAACTGTGTGTATCTCTAAACACAGAGCTTAACTGCTGATTGCTACTCCTGGCAGTAGCCAGCACAACACAAATTAATTATACCATCCTCAACTAATAACATGAACACTCACGATGCAGGAGAAATGCCTACATGGTATGGGCAGAAGTAGGTATACCACTACAAGCACACAAAACACAGAGTTTATTCTTGTATCGTTTATTTTCCCATACAAACTGTAAACCCACTTTTGCCCACCCCTGTGTAAGCTACTACATTAAAAGAAAATACTATTAACTACCCACAAGAACAAAGGGGCTCCAAGACAGGCTGAAGTTCCGAAAAGGAATCTAAGGCTCGCTGCAGAAAACATCAGCTCCACATACTGTTGCACCCAAAGAGGGCAAAAGAGTACAGGGCACCATCAAAATTACAACACGCAATAAGGGACTCAAAAAAAGGAAAAATGACTCAATTCAAAGTTTCCCCAAGAAAAGGAAACAGGAGAACAGAGGGGTTGGTCTCCCCAAGGCCTTCACCACTAAACCAATGGAAAAATCAGTTGGAAAAAAAACTTACTTACAGGATCCAAACCTTCTTTCTCTAGTTTGGCTTTCTCCAAATAGTAACTCCTTTCAGCCACGCTGAGAAGCCTCCAACTCTCGCTAATCTTCTTGTTGATCTCAGACTGAGGAAGGTGTGGGAGCTCCTGCTGCACTTTCAGGTAGATGTCGTAATAGTACAGAAGGTAAGCAGACCTGAGGAAGCAATGCCTTCTTAAAGTCTTCTCTCATTTAACCAGTAAATACTGCGATGTTAGAGACTGAGTAGTAAAGAGGTAGAAACCAAATGCAGCTTTTCATTTCAAAGCATTTAACTAAACAGGAACTAGAGCAAAGAAACATTTCAATGACACCCCCAGATGGTATGTCCCAGGTTTCCCTTCAGAAACCTGGAAGCAAAGGCTTGTCTGGTTTACTTCCATGCACCGCTCTTTCTGCAGGGCTGGCTGGCTTGGAAACCCAGGAAGAGCAAGGCAGATACAAGTGCCCTGCCACTCCACCCTCAGAAAGGTTGTCTGGGGGATGATTACACAGCCGGGTCAGCACGCACACCCTTCCCCCTCCGCACAGACCCTGGTCGTCTCGCTGGCCAGCAGCACCTCACCCAGGCTGAGAGAGGGCAGCCAGGAGAACTACTGAAGTGACCCCGAGCTGGTCACCACAGCAAGATGTCTGAAGTGTTCACAGTTAAGAGGCAGAACAGAGCTATAATTTGGATAGTCTTTACAGATATCTTTGGTACTATTTATAATTTCACATTTTCATTAATGCTTTATTTTAAATATTTAAATTCTAATAATGGTAATAATAAATAACATAGTTCTTTTGTACAGTAAGTCTTTCCTTAACATTGCTGACAGGTTCTTGGAACTGTGGCAAAACACATCTAATGAAACCAGTTTTACCACAGGCTAATAGATATAAACAAGAGTCCCATCAATGTCACAATGAAATGATGTTCAAAAAACTGATGCTATCCATGGACCTGCTGTACGCAGCTTCTACCATTTGCATGGTACAATTTCCTCTGATAGCCTGGACACATGACCAAGATGAGGCCGAGAACGGCAACTGCTGACATCAATCTCTCCCCGCCTCCGACGCCCATCCGGAGACTTCCACCGACAGGACACGCTCAGCGGCCCCGGACTCGGCCTCAGGTGTCCCTCAGCACGGCTGTCCAGGCAGCTAGTGCTCAGAAAGCCGGCTACCACAGCATGCTCACTAACCTGGGTTTCTTGGTCTTTTCTCCATGTATTTTATACTTTTTCTTCTTCTTGGGTGGCCCCGGGGAGGTGTAACAGTAGGGTTCTTCAATTTCCTCCATCACGACAGTTACCTCAGTACCATCATATGGTGCATCCATGGCTAGAAGACAGTCAAACAAAAACCTGCTTCACGGACCCTCCCTAAAGGGAACTGCACAGCACCCTTGTCCCTGCTAGGGCCTCCGTGCTGAGTCATTTCCCAAACTCTGCAGGTTCTAAGAAGTACCTGGGTCGGGGGGCTACTTATTAGACACAGATTTCAGGACTCCCTCAGGCCTTCTGAGCCGGGCAGAAGGTGCGGAAGAGACCCCACACCTTCTGGGGTACGGGGGGTGTGGGGCACTTTCAAGCATGCGCGTGTGCTTCAAAGTGCCCCAGGTGAGTCCTTTGGCCAGACAAGTGTGGGACACAAGCTCAGCCCTTTCGCTTACAGTCATTCATGGGATATTCACAGCAATTCTTCGGCTCAAAGATTTTAATACCACATTATAGGAATTGCATATGGTAACAGGTAAAAAAAACAAACAAACAAAAAAAAACTATCTGGCCAGAAGTCAGAAGTTCCCTCCCTCATGTTCCGTCACGTTAAGCAAACTGCTTCATTAACCCAGTGATTCACTCAAACATGCAGTAAATGCCTAAATACAAGACATTTCTTTACACTGCCAACCTGTGTGACTTTGGGCAGGTCCTTTAGCTGCTGTAGGTTCAATTTTCTCATGTATAAAAAAAGACATGTCTCACCCATCTTACCAAGGATTTATAGCGGCAAGGCTCAAGGACGTTACAGATGGAACTCTATTTGAGAACAGTAAAGTGCTACACAAAGAAAAAAAGGTTTATTATGAAAGATGAATAATCTCTGGCTGAAATGTATGCTATTCCCCATCTCCGCAGGCAACCCTGTAAACCCAGCACAGTTCAATCAACTGTGCGATGACGAAAATGTTCTATTATTTGTGCTCTCCAACATGGTAGCCACTTATGGCTAATGAGCACCTGAAATACGGCTGGTGTGAGTAAGGAACTGAATTAGTTTTGTTTAATTGTAATTAATTTAAACAGCCACATATGGCTGGTAGCTAGGGCATTTAGACAGCACAGGTGTAAACCGTAATCTGACAGACCAGCCTTAGCTCTCTGCCACTGCCCTAAGAAACACAAAATCTACTAACAGCTCTTCAGAAAAGGAAAGCATTCAACAGCTGAATGAGCTAGTTGTGGTCACATTCTAAGCTGGAGTTTTACCCACGAGACTCAATCCTTGGACAGAGAAAGGTTCCCAGAATCCCCACGAATTTTATGAGAAAAAAAATAATATGCTTGCTCCTAAAAATGTGTCCAGGTGTTGAGAGAACATAGGATTCTGGGAAGGAGGGGTTGTGGTAGGAAACAAAGGACTGCTCTGTGCATCACAAGGCCCACTCGCTTCTCACTTGGGCCCGATACGCAAGCGTTAAGGTATCTTCCAGGGTATAATGAGGAAAAAGGCACAACATATGGGGTCAGGAGACCTGGATCCAAGTCTGATCTCTGACCATATCATCGCTGACAAGCCTATTTCCTGCCTGAAATTTCAGTTGTTCCTCAAGTGAGATGAAGAGGCTTGAAATCAGTGGCTCCTAGCTTTCTGGGAGGCAAGAATCCTGTTGAGAACGTTGTGAAAGCTAAAAATCCTTCCCTAGAAAATGCAGGCAAAAAGTAGTCCACCTATAATTTTAAAGATATAGTCCAGGATAAGAACAAACTGTTCTATTCCCAAGTTATTTCTAGTTCTGTGTCATCTCTAAATTATTTTCCTTTCCATTACTACACACACACACACACCCCTCCATTCTGTCATAGTGCAACCCTGGAAGAGAACATAACCCACAATTTGGCTGCCTTCACTGGGTAAGGAAAGCTAGAGTTCAAATCAAGGCTATGTGGGGAATGTGTTTTTTTGCCCTTAATAACTGACTTCTCAGCCCTTCAGAGTCTTGCTGAGAAAAGCAAGAACTTCAGGAGCACATGTGTAAAAACTGAAATATAGGGTTTTAGCACCCAGAGCAAAACGAGTTAGGAAACTTATTCATTACAACTACGTTAGAGGTCAGGGGATAGGAAGAGACCACCCTGTTTTAAGCCTGAGTCCAAGACTGTTTTCAGATCCTAGGTTTCAGTACAGCAATGCCAAAAAAGAAAAAAAAAGAAAGAAAGAAAAGGGCAGGACAATACAAAGGTTAAAACCAAGGGCTCTGAAGGGCAGAAAATCAGGATTCTAATTTAAGTTACACATTTTAATAGCACCCGCAGAGCTCTGTGACCTTGAGCAATCTACTTGCTCTAAGTCTGTTTTCTCATCTGCAAAGCAGAGTTAAGGGCAGGCAGCGCTTGAAATTTGCAAGACACTTTCACAGTCCCATCAGATTCTCCTCCCAACCTCATGAGATGGCTTTGACGGCTTTGACGTCTCAGCTATCTGCCACGGTTTGACTCTGGGCTAGTTCCTTGGTCTCAGATGTCCCAAAGGTACCGAATGCGAGAGAAGACTAAGGCTCACAGCTCTTACTTCGCAGAGAGCAGCAGGGCTCAGAGAGCTACAGCACCCAGCTCGAGGTCGCCCAGCAAGCAAGTCGCGACGCGGTGCAACAAGGCGCTCGAGGGCGGGACTTACCCGAAGGAGCGTGCAAGCCGCGCGGCTCACATTCCCGGAGGCACCGGGCCCCGGGGCTCGACGAGCAGGCTGGCTCGCGCACTCGCGCTCCCCGCTGTCGGCGAGAGGCGGCTCCAGTCGTGACAGTGGCAACAAGGAAGTGGAGGCGAGGGCTCGCGCGCGCATCCCGGGGACTGGAGGAGCCCCGGCCCCGCGGCCCCGCCCGGCGACACACGGCGCGGAGTCGCGACAGCCCCTTTCGCTTCTGCTGTTCAGAGTCGCGATATGAGATCTTGAAGGGTGGGCGTGGGAGCACAGGTTCACTCCGTAGATTCTTCACCCACGCCTGCCAAGGGCCCCGGGGGTCAAGCCCCGGGGAGCCCGAGGAAGACAGCTGAAACACGGGCGTTGCCGCAGCACCGGCTAGGCGGCAGCAGCACCAGCACCGGCACCGGCAGCAGCAGCGGTAATAGCAGGAGTAGCAGCAACAGTAACCTCGAATCGCCTGGGAGACCCGTCCCGGCGGCCCTCGCGGCGCACCGGAAGCGGCCACGGCGCGTGACTGCGTGCGACCCCCTTGCGCAAGCGCAGCAGCCTAGCCCCAGATGAGGGGCGGGCCTTTGGAATTACTTTGGAGATTGAGAAGGGGACTGCTAAAGCGTAAGGACTACTTCCGGCCTGAAGTTCTGGAAACCCTAGGAAGCTGCGCACTCCTGCTGTAGGATGTCCCTGCCATTCGCCCGGGTCATTGATGTAGGGCGTTCAGGTAACTGGGGCGGGGCTGTGCCAAGAGTGGAAGATTGAGGCGCCGCTTCACCTCTCAGAGCCACCTCCGGTCCTGGGGAGCCCCGGCATCACGACTGCCTCGGCACCGTGATCAAGGCCTGACCCCAGCCCTTCTCACTCAGCCCCTGCTCGTTCAGGAAGGGGTTCTTCTTAGCGGCCCACCAAGACGACCTACTCTTCACGGTGATCTGCCCTCAACCCGTCCCTCCCACAGTCCCCCACACAGTAATGGTAGTGAGTTTCCGGAGTGATTCGAACTGAGTGGAGAGGCTCTGGAAGCATTATGGCTTGTCACTGTCCTTTCCCGCTGATGTCATAGATTGTCCCACATTCGTACAAGTCCCCGCACGACCCTCACTATTTTGCAAATGTATTTCCAGAATGGCTACTCTTCTCTAGCTACCACTGCCACTAACCTTCTAGTCCCCGTCATATCCTGCCTGGACTGAAGCACTTCTTCCCACCTCCTCTCTTGTCCCTCTGCAGTCTGTTCTGCACACAAAAGTCAGGCTGATCTTACACTGTCAGTCTGATGCGGTCATTCTCTGCTTAAAACCTTCCCGAATCTTCACTTAGAACACATTCAAACTTCCTGGCTTGATCTACAAGACTTTGATTTGGCTCTTGCTCCATTCTCTTTCTCTCTCTCCACTCAAAACTGGCAATCCCCAGAACAAGTTGTATAGCAGTCTACAGTATTAAGAGCACTGGCTTTATGGTGAGCCTTCCCGGTTTGAATTCCAGTCCTGCCACATGTAAAGATTGTTCTAGCAGTAGATCCTCAATCATTGGTTCTCATCTCAGTAAATGGCACCAACAGCCACTGGATTCCGTAGTGCTCACGCCAGAAATCTGGGAGTTATCCTCCTGCACCTCACATCCAGTCCATCAGCAAAAACATAGCTCTGAATGGACTGCTGCTTACCATCTCCACTCTTACTCTCATCCAGGCCATCGTTATCCCACATCTGGACTCCTGCGACAGCCTCCTAACAAGTCTCCCTGCTTTTTCTCTGATGTCTTCAATTCTGTTCTTCGCCCAGCAGTCATCTTCCTCCTTGCTTAAGATCCTTCAGTAGTTTCCTATGGACCTAAATTAAATTAGCATGTCCAAACTGTATGTGGCCTACTAGACTATCCTGCATTTATCTTTAGATCTAGGGCCACCTCTTAGGAAACTGGACTTTACCCATTAGGTTCTTCACTTTGTAACCAAAGGATTTTGATTGTGTCATTCAAAAACAAACAAGATCAACTTCAAAAGGCCTCTTATTTTCCCAAGAACAATCTAAAATCCTTTCTAGGCCTTTCTGTGATTTCTGTGTCCAAAGACATGTTTCTCCTCACCATGCCACTTTATTTTCTCTAGTACTTCATTGCCTTTGCACATACTTCTTTCTGTCTCGTGAATTCCTAAATTTGTACTTTAAGGCCTAACATCAATATCATTTCCCCTTTGAAGTGTACTTTCAATGCATGCGTCTCCAGTCGATCATCTTCTACGTCTAGTCATAGTACTAGTGCATGTGTCTCCTGTTTCTACATCTAGTCATAGTACTTTGTAACCTCTCTTACAGTATTTCATACGCCCCAGTGCTTGTCTTCCCTTCTTCCTTGGTAAGCTCCTCAAGTGCACCATTCATCTCTGTATGGCTGTCATCAGTGCTCAGCACATTGAGGATGCCATGAATGGATAGACAGACGTGTGGAGATGGCGGGAGAAGTCATTTCTCAGGAAGAAGCAGTCATAGCATAAGGTTACAGCAACTTCTCTTGTCCTTTGAGGATTCTCAGGATAAAAGGTCTAGGATAGGCAATTAGCAAAACTGCTACTGCTGTTTGTTTCTTTTGCAGAACACAGCACACTCTAGTTTATCTGTTTACTTCCTATTTACCACCCCCCACCAGATAATATATTTCGTAAGGACAAGGACCTTGGCTGTGTTGTTCATCACAGTGTCCTCACCATTTGGCATGTATACATATTCATTAAATGAATGTATGGCTACCAGAAGCATCTTCCTACAGTGAACATCCTTCCCAGCCAAACAGTGATAGAGCTTGGACGATCTCATTTTGGTGGAATTTCAAGCAGGACTGTGGAGTGGCAGAAATAACACTTATATGAGTCAAGAAATCTGAGCTGTATGAACCTGGAGAGGCCCCTTCCCTGGGCCTCAGTTTCTGTATTTATAAGAGAAGTCATATAATAATCCCTTGAATTTATACAGTGCATTGCTATGTGCAAAGCAGTCTTACCATCTGCTATTTCAATCTTTTCTCTAGTAGATGGAGCTGATATTGTTACTATTTTTTTATAGGCTCAGGAAGTATAAGCAATCTCTACAAAAAGTCAGTAGCATGAATCCTATCTTCTCTAGACTTTGGCCTTATATGATCATTTCCTAATGGTATTTAAAAAAATCTGAACCCAGATCTTACAGGGAATTCATTATCTCCGGTTCCTGATAGGTATTTCTTTTTGTTTTCTCAGTTTTCCACTCCTGTGGCAAAACAAATCACGAGGAGGAATGGACACTGCCTAAGTAGTTGTAAACCAGCCCCCATACTGAAATATGGTAAACAAGGGGAACAAGAAATGCCAGCAGTTCTACCTGGAGGAGAAAATACAAGTTGGAAAAGCTGTAGACTCAGGCAAGAGGAAAGGTGATGAGGCAAAAGAATTCTGTATCACTCTTGCTTTATCTATATTAAAGGATCGTGCCAAATTTGAAGAAATGGTGAGGAGGCACCTGTGGGACCCCAGCGGAAAAGGATGAGGGATGTGCTCTGACATCGCTGTTTTTGTTTGGTTTTAAGAAATCCATGCCAGATACATTCTCATTACTGGTTCTGTCACTTGGAAAAAAAGCACTAAACTTGGCCAACATATTTGGCTATGACAGTTTTCAAGCAGGTGCGGGCTGGATGAACAGATGTAGGGATTGCCACAGAACTGCTTTGAAAGCAGTCTGTAGAGAGGATAATGACAGATTAATGAATGGTCTAGGAATAGGTAAGGTTAACAAGTAGCGTGTGGGGGAAATTATAAAACTGATGCAGACTGCAGATGATATCTTTAATGCTGAAGAGACAGGAGTATTTTTCCAGGTGCTTCCCCAGAACATGCTGGCTGCTAACCTGGACCATTATAGAGGGGACAAGAAAGCAAAGCAGTGATTGACGGTACTCTTGTTGCAATGCTTCAGGGACAAAAAATGAAACTGTTGATGGTACGTCAGCCAACCCACACTGCTATAAGAACGTCTATTCCCTGCCTTGTGATTATTGAGCCAACCAGTGGGCATGGATGACACAAGATCTGTTTAATGAATGGCTGATGCAAATGGATGCCAGGATGAAGTAGGCGGAACGCTGGATCCTCCTGCTGATAGACAACTGCTCCGCTCACAACATGCTTCCATGCTTGGAAAGGAGTCAAGTTGTACTGCCATCCTGCAGCCACTGAATGTTGGCATAATTCACACCATGAAAGTGATGTACAGGAGCCACCTTCTAAAACAGATCCTTATCAAACAGCAGTGAGGGTGAAGGGAAAGGACATCAAGCAGGCCACTGACGTGATTACTGCAGCATGGTGGTCAGTCATGCAGTCCACGGTGGTGATGTTGGCAGAAAGTAGACATTGTCCCTATGGACCTCGCAGATTCTGACAAAGACGTAGCAGCCAGTAAACCCGATACTGCCATTGAAAAGTTGTGGCATTCAGTGGTTATTGTCACCTGTGTCCCAAATGAAGTAAATTTCCAGGATTTGTCATTACAGATGATGACCTCGTTGTCTTGCAGGAGCTGATGGACACAGGTTGCCCAGGCACGGGCTGGCAAAAGTACTGATGAAGCTGGAAGTGAATATGGGCGGGGGCATCACTACCACAGCAGCCAGAAATCACCATCACAGAGGCCATCTCAAGGGTAGAAACTTAGGGGTAGGTGCTCCTGGTGCCGTTTTTGGACAGCTAAATGGCATAGATGAATATTTAATGAAAAAAGTGACACAAACTTGCTGATTCCAAAATTACAGATTTTCTCCAGACAAAATAATGTAGGCATTATTTTGCCTCCTATTTTGGAAGATGTAGCTTATAAAAATCTTTAAATCTTTATATTTGTTTAGATAGGATATTGAACTTAAGTTTTAAGCAATATTATTGTAACAACATTCCAGTCTTCTGAAGTCCTCAGGAAACTTCCTTGAATGGAATTTGGAAATAAAACTTGACTAATATGTGTGTTCTCTTTTGATTTCTCTAGTCGCTCCCAAACTTGTCTGAACCTTAGGATCACTTGAGGATCTTTTAAAATTTTCCAAGGCCCAGACCTTATCATGGACCAATTAAATCATGATTTGTGGTAACGGGTCATAAGCAGCAGCTTTTGAAGCTTCTCAGGCAATCCCAATGTGCAGAAAAGTTTGGGAACTACCAGATTAACCACAGGAAAACCAAGCACACTGGGCCTGGAGCCAACTTCTTCCCAGTAAATTTAGCTTAGTGGTTTCCAAATTTTAGCTCACTTCAGAATCACTGGGAAGGCTTGCTAAAACCCAGATTGCTGGGTTCTACCTCCAGAGTTTGTGATTCAGTGGGTCTTAGGTAGGGCCCAAGAATTTGTATTTCTTACGAACTCCCAGGTGATGCTGATCTGATGTGGTCCAGGATCCATACTTTGAGCACCACTGGTCTAGCTAGATTCTAGCACTTTCCTCTTAGGCTGGCCACGTGAATACTCCCCATCACTGTCAAAAAACCCCAAAAACAATCTGTTCTTACTACAGGACTATTAACTTCCTTCTTGCTAATTTGGTAACTCGAGAACCTTCATAGCTATTCGGCCTGCTCTGCCAGTTAACCGAGAATTCAGTAGAGTTACGTTCATCTGTGCCCAGAGAATTAACAGGTGCCATCTAGGCTACTGAAATGTCTTATGGTGCTTCAGGCTTATTATTAATACGGAGCCGAGGTACAGGGAGTAAGGTTCATTAAAGAAGAGGCATGATACAATCTGGGAGGCAGGTATATTGTCAGAGAATCCTGTTAATCAGGACTGTGGGAGAAAACAGACAAGGTGAGAGGAAAGTTTGGCGTGAGACAGCTGTGTGAGTGTTTGGATGGTTCCCTGTTTGGATTATTCACACTGTTCCCTCCCACACCTGTCATCCGGGCTGGACCGTGTGATTAAAATGTGCACATTATGTTTGCCTTCGCTAAAATTACCTAGTAAATAACCTTCATTCCTTCAGTGTTTGTTCTTCACAGAAGTCTGCTAGAGCAGAGTTGATTTTAAATTATTTAAAATGATAAATTCATAGTTTACATTAAAGCTTTTGTCCCATAGAGAAGGCATTCTGAATATTCTTTATAACATGAGTTTCTATTCCCAATAAGTCAGATAAATGTCAGTTTCATTTTTTAGAAGGTACAATACCTGTTATTGTTGAAGTATGGTTTTTTCCCCCTTCAGGTTAATTTTGTGGCTGTTTCAAACACAGCAATTCAGTTATTCTTTCTGTTGAAACATGTATAAGCAGATTAATTATGGAAAATACAGCTTCCACATTGGACAAAACAACAATCCCCCAAAATAGCAAATGGATGTTTGCTATTATGGATGTTTAAAATGGATGTTTTTGAAAGCTTATTTTGGCTATTTTTCCTTTTAACTAGTATAATTTGAATTAAAGGTACTGTACATATTTATAACTTGCAACACTGAGGAGAGGAAAACTGTCTTCTGGCTGAGTCCTGTGTTTCTGTCTCGTCGTCAGCACCTTAATTGCCTTCATCGTCTTGTGTCAGGATGACTGACTCAGTTTCTCATTTCTTCTCTCACCTTTCTCCTGACATCTGTTTTGCACATAGTGTTGAGCCCAGCTGACTGTGGTAGTTCTCAAATGCTTGCACGTAGACACAGAAAACAGTGCGGTGACGGCCAGAAGGAAAGGGGGTCAGGTAGGTGGAGGTGGGCAAAGGGGGGTGGGCGAATAGGGACTGAAAGAGACTGCTCAGGGCGATGGACACGCGATGCAGTATCCAGATCTTTTGCTGAGTTGTACACTTGAAACCTGTGATTTTGTGAACCAGTGTCACCCTGATAAATTCAATAAAATAAAAAAATAAAGCATTTAAGGCAATCTGCTGCATTTGATTAAAGGCTTAAAATTCTATTAATAAATTTGCGACCAATGAAAAAATAAATAAATAAATAAAAGACTAGATTATTTAGCTGAATTTTAGCGCCCTCTGGAGGTGACTGCAATCTGCATTTCCAGCGTGTGTGCAGCCCCCACAGGCCGTTGCCTTCCTGCACTCCATACCCATTTCTGCTAGTTTGCTGGTGCTTGGACGGCTAGTCCTGCTTTCTACCAAGCGAGGCCCCACACATTGTTCAAGAACTCACTTGAGTCTTCTTTCTTCCAGCTTTTCTTGAAGACTCCATCACCTACTCCACCCTGTTTTCCCTCATCTCCTCAGTACTTCTTGTCTGTATCATTCTTAACTTTTCAGTTAAGCACTTACAGTTTTTGTTAATGTTCTGTGGCACTTTTAACTAGACTGTAAGCTCCAGGCGAGCAGGGGTCAGTCAGCCTTGTGTGATCTTAATGGTGCCTAGCGCTGTGCTGGGCACATAATAAGCACTTCAGCCAACACTTGAGTATAAATTAATACAAACATGTAATGTGTTGAAGACACCTTTTTAAGCTGCATAAAGCATTGATTCTACTAAGAAAAGACTTGGGGATAAAGTAGAGTTGTCCTTTATTTAAAAGGATTATTAGCAAAAAGTTTTCATGAATATCATTGCCTAAACTAGTATTGCAATCTGGATTACAGCCTGCTCTTTGATAATGAAGAATTCTAACATATAATTAATTAAACCTGTTTTCCTCCACTGAACATCACTGAGGGATTCTCCATTTAAACACACGAGACTTTAGTATGAAAGGTTTGTCTAAGTGCCTCACGTTAGTAGTATTCAGTAAAAAGAAACCCAGGAAGTTCACATTCTTGACTCATTTAACATTAGAATTCGAGCCCAGTAGATGGAAATCATATCCAAAAGAGAGCTTTTGCAGTCTGGTTGACATTGGCTAAAACTTTGATTTCTTTTAGGCATTAGGGTTGTTTGAGGCTTTGTTTTTTAAACTCAGGTTGATATGCATGTTTAGTCTTCCTTCTTCATTACGCCCTCTCTGGCTTCCCCCCGCCTCTCTGGTCCCTCCAACCCCACTTGAGAGCTTACTTTCATGCCAGTTCACCAGTCACTCCATAGGCCAATACTCCAGGAGTGGACTCCTACCTCACTTGTGCTGTCGTGAGAATAAAAAGGTACAGCTGACACAGACTAAGTGTTCTGTAAATGCTATTGTCATCACTACCCATCCCTGTTTAGAACTTTATGAGTACCATCTAGAGAGAGACAGAGACCTGTCTTACCAGCCCTTTCTTCCACTTTTAACCGCCCAGCCTAATAGACAAAACTCCAGGGAGTTTTCTTTGTCCTGTTCCTAAGAAGGGCTCTTTAATTAAAAAGGAAAGAAGCTGGCAGTGCCCTCCGGGGTCCTCTGGATTTGTTTCTTGCTTCAATAGTTATGTGGACAGGACACCCCTTCTTCCAGCCTCTGACCACCCTCCCAACTTCTTTCCCAGTCACCACCTTTGGAACTATCTCAGCCATCCTTGGCCTCTGAGACCAGCAAACATTATTTTTGAACTGAACTTCTTATTGCCAAGTAATCACGAGCTTCCAAATTTGCCATAATTATTCCACTTAGGTGGAGGCTGCCGTCAACTGCCCAGTCAACCTGCATCTACAGGCCGCCTACACCTGCCTCTGTCTGGGCTTCTATTTCCACCAAGATGTGGCTCTGGAGGGCATGGGCCACTTCTTCCAAGAGTGGACTGAGACGAAGCAAGAGTCCAGTGGCTCTTGAAGATGCAAAACCAGCGCGGTGGTTGAGCCCTCTTCCAGGACGTGGTGAAGTCTTCCCAAGACGAGTGGGGTACAACTCAGGATGCCATGGAAGCTGCCATTGCCCTGGAGAAGAACCTGAAACAGGCCCTTTTGGATCTGCCTGCCCTGGGCCCCACCCACACAGACCCTCACCTCTGTGAGTTCCTGGAGAACCACTTCCTGGATGAGCAGGTGAAACTCACCAAGATGGGTGACCACCTGACTGACCTCTGCAGGCCAGCTGACCCTCAGTATCTCTTACAAAGGCTCACCCTCGGGCACAACTAGGAGCCTTTGGAGCCCAGAGGCCTTTGAGGGGCCCCTCTGCATCCCCCTATATCTGGCTTCTGCCTGAGCCAATCCCTGAAACCACTAGGCATCCTTTCAACCACCCCAGAGCCCCCTCCCAAGCTTTGGACCAAATGTTAACAATCAAGCTCTTTACAGCAAAAAAAAAAAAAAAAAAAAAGAAGGAAGCTAAGAGTTATTGATTGCCTATTATATATCAAACACTTTCACTTATTACTATTTCCAGAAAATCAGATTATAAAAGGACAAATAGGCTCAGATAATGTAATTTCAAAGTTGCAGACCTATTAAAGAACTATTCTTGCTACCTGAGACCAGTTCTTTGAAATGGAAATGTGGTAGCATATTCTGGCTACCGGAGGGCAGAGGTAGACTCCACAAGGGAGACAATTCAGCCACTGGAAGCAACCTTAGGAGTAGTCACTGGTCATTTCTCTGACACGGTAGGGATTGAGGGAAAGCACTGCAAAAGGAAGACTGAAAACTGTCCTTCCCTCTGTGCCCACACTTCTTGCATGTCTTCCACAGAGCTGAGATGCAGAAAGGGGAGGGCATTTGGGAAGAGTCTTCACTGCAGGTATGGGGAGATGGTGGGGGCACCATGGCAATTATTTCTCACAATGTTGTGCTCCAGTTAGGAATTCCACTCCCAGCTCTCTTAGTCTATATAGCCTCAATAGACTGATAGAAAGAATGTGACTCAAAACTCACAAAATTCAAAAGGTAGGGCAACAGTAAAACATGAGTCAGATTTCTAATTCTAACACAGTATGTGATAGAAGTCTTGCAACATGAAAAGTAGAAGGGTCCTCAAGCAATCTAGTCCTTCCCTCTTCACTGATGGAAAAAAATGAGTCCCCAAAGGGTTAACCTACTCCTCAGGACCACAAGCAAAAAAGGAAAGAACTGGGTTTCTTCAGACTTTCTGTCTTTCTGTAAGGGTAAATTCTCTGGTTATGGTTGGGAAAAATTAATGACTGAATCACTCTCCAAAGGTAAAGATGGTATTTTAAAGCTCACTGGTGATCTAAATGTATTTCTCAGAACCCCCCTTGCAGTTAAATAATTTAGACACAGAATATTTTATTAGCATAACAATTTATTGGTAAACGAAAGAAATAACATCTCCAGATCTCAACACATACAGGATCTTAGGTAATAAGCATCATGAACATGTCCTTCCAGAAGAAAGGGATCTGCTACGAACCAGCCCTCCCTCTCCTGTAACAGGCTGCAATCAGCAACAACTCATCCTCATCCTGTGGAGGGTGAGGCATGATTTATGTGGAACAGCATCAAGGCACTTGCTTTGATGAGAGAAGACACATGTGGTATAAAACATGTTCCTAAAAGTCATTGGTCTTGAATAATCGAGAAAAAAGGCAGTATACATTTTTAGTGAATAGATAAGACTCAGAATTTGAGTTCATTCATGTGTTACCCTGATATTTTCTCGATTTGTATATAAAACTGCAGAAGAGACAAAAAAGGGTAGCATTCTATATAGATTTGTCACACTAATTTTTGAGAAATCATGGCAGCATCAGAATTCAAACAATAATTTCCCAACTGATTTGAATTAAAAGGCAACAGCTGTTCGACTTTGTTATTATTCTAGGGAGGGGGAATTTGGTGGTGGGGGGGAGAGAACACCTTAAAATGAATTTATTAAACCTGCAGTTAAAAATCCTTTCTGGCTTAGGCTGCTTGTCTGTTTGCCAACCGAAAAGCTTTCAGTTAGAAATGCAGTCATTGGTGTTTTGTAATAACACTGTAATTATTCAGCCCTTTTCAGACTCATAATTCAAGTCCAAGAAAGGTTATATACATTGTTCCAGACTTACACACATAGTGTCTCCAGTGGAGGCATTTGGTGTCCTTCATTATTTGAGTTTTCAAAATTAAATATCTCCTTCCCACTTTACATCACTGAGAGAAAAAGAAAATACACACCAAATAAACCTCATGATTTAGTATAATGCTTATTTAACTTTTCTAACTGTATTTAACATGTTTACTTTAAAGTGCAAAACCCTTTAAAAAAATAGTCCTTGTCAGGATATAAATTAACTTGTAAAAATAAATCTCCCCCACTCCCACATCTAAATCTCCATTTCCAATTACTACTATATTTTTTTTAAAAAAAACTAAAACATACCTTTAACTTACAGTATTTCAATAATATTTTACTTTATTAACAAGCCATGATAAATCAGCTGGTGTGTTATTTTGGCCTGTTCCATTATAATTTTCATTCATGTTATTAGCATTCAAATTAATGATTCCATTCATGATTATCAAAAATCTTTATACAAAGAAAAAAGCCAGATTACTTCAGAGCCTAAAAGTTTTCTAGACCAAATTTCTTCCTTTTGCAGTTTTAAGCCCAGTTTCAAATAAGGCATCACTAGAACAGATAAACGATTAGAGGAAGGAAGAGAGAAACATTAAAGAACAGAGAAATTAAATAAAGTCTAAATCCTATGGACTGGTTTTTTACCATGTCACTGTGGAGTCTTTCCCTGAAGATACCAGGGGCATCTGTGCCTTCCTGTTCGTCTCACTTGCCTGCCTCCTGTTCAGTCCTCAGTCCAGGCTCAGCTCAGCTCCTCCATAAAATACCTCAAAGTGCCACTGGGTGTCACCCACTGAAGTTACCATACAGCCCGCCTTCCTGGATTCGGTGTCATAGTCCCAGCACCTGGCACAGAGCACTAGACTCCAGCACAGGTCCTCAGGAAGTGTTTGAGGAATTATCTGCATCGATGCAAAAAGAACCTATGGCTCATCTACAGCACTACATAGAGGAACACAATTCATTCAAAACATTAATAAGGATCACAGACCTTGAATTTGTCATCATAACTCCCACACTCAATTTTAAGTTCTCAAGAAATTCACTGCGGCCTTTTTCTCAGTTTTATATTAAGATCAGAGCTAACACCCAATGTGTTCTTAAATGACAAATTACCTAGAGAGTGCAATAAATGTTTAAAGATCACCATTTACCATAGTGCAAATTTAGCAACAAATTTGGTTTCAATGTCTACTGCTGTTTAAAAGCTAAGTTAGACTACCCAAATCTTATCCTTTGGTCCTAATTAAAAATTAAAAAAAAGTAATTGTCAACTAGACATCTGTCAATTTTACCAACCATCAGAGGCACACATAGTCCTGTAGTTACTAGTGCTTCAGAGCAGGTCAGCCTGGGCTTCTGTCTCAACCCTGGCTACTGCATGACCCTCAGCTCTTTCATCTTTGGTGAATCTGTGCCCCTCTCCTTCTAGAAACAGAACCCAGTGGTTTTTGACCTCGCTCTCAAACTGCGGTGGGGCTCCTGACCCTGACCTCCCTCCTGTTGGGTGGGGCTAACCAGGGACTGGGTTCCATTCAACCAAGTCCCTCTGTCCTCTCCCTTGTTTCATCAGAGATGGTCTTTTCAATGGCCTATTCCCAGCAAATTTTAGGGAAATCTTAACTGTTTTTATAACTGGCTACCAAAACCAGAATCTCTTGTTTGTTTGGACGGGAGAGATACAAACCAGAGCACAATTCAAGAATTAGCTAATCAGATAAAGCTCCAGAACTGTTTATATCCACAAAGAGAGAAAAATGTTAGGTAAAGGCCAAATTCTGTTACTCCATTCTTCTAAAGGGTTTTTCAAATTCTTTGGACTGACTCTTTTTTTCCCTCTGTGCCAGTGTTCGTTACAGAGTTGTCTTAAACATGTAAACATGTACTTTCCTCTCACATAGCATCTAGGGGTGTTCAACCTTTTGGCATTTCTTGGGCCACACATTAAATACACTGTGACATGTAATCACAAAAAAAAATCTAATAATGTTTTAAGTAAATTTATGATTTTGTGCTGGACCACACTCATAGCCATCCTAGGCTGCATACAGCCCATGGGCTGCAGCTTGGACAGCCCTACTAGACATTTATAATGGTGTGGATTCCAACCTGGCTTGGAGGAGGAAGGCAAAAGGATTAAAAACAAATGATAGACCAAGATACTATGATCTTACTACTACCATTCATAAGACTGGATAGAATGGGCAAATGTTAGCTTTAAAACAAACAAAAAAACAAATACAAAGAAAAGATAACATTCCTGAAATTCTAGACTTACATTCTAAAAGGATGTCAAAATTCAGGACACTATGACATTTAATCATGATGTCAGTCACCTTGAAGACGGATATCCAGCTTTTCTTCGGAGAAAGTGCTTTAACAACAGAAAGGTCTTTTCCATGCAAACAGAGGACCACAGCTCTACCAATGGAAAAGCCACACTTGTAGGTACAGACACCCAACACTTAGGGTTTACTTCTCATAAATATTTAAGTTGTTTAGAATATAGGGGCAGGTTAAAAAATAATTCTGCACCTTTGTCAATATTATTTTGTCGGTCTTCAATGATGTAGCTAAGTGTTTCAATCTCACATAAATTAGCCTGCTAGTCCTAATTTTCGAAAACCTTGGGTTGTTTTCCGTCGCCTATCAAGGTCCAAATACAGACCTATAAGCTTTCAATGTCAGACATTCTTGCTTTTCAAAAGCAACTCCTCCTATAGCCACAGCCTGTGGTCGGCTATCACAAGTAATTGGGTTGTAGAAATGTGATGCTTCTAAATCCTCCTGCATACTAGTGTTAGGTGGCCCAAAGAGTTAAAAGCTGTCACTGTCATCAATATTCACTGTAAATCAATACAGTCCATGGCAGTAAACATCTTAGTTTTCACTAAAACATCTACAAATTAATTATTGATGTTCCTTTGGAAGCTTTGTACATTCTTTTCTATTGGTTACAATAATTTTTCTTGCAGAGGAAAGATGAACAGTAACTTCTATTTGAGAGAGACTGTCAACCGCCAGCTGACCTTAGCTGAAATGCCATGCGAAGGCAAAAAAATCACTGCTAAGTACACCAATTTTAAGGGAACTACTGTCAAGCATTCCTATTTGATTCCTATTTGCAATCTGTCCGTAAGGGTTTTCCTCCATCTCCTTTGAAATGCTGTACAGAATCGCAAGGTCAGCATTCTGCCTTTTATCAGCAAGCGTGTCACTGCTAATTAGACATAACAGTTTAGGACAGATTCCATGAAAAAATACCCTAAATTACTGAAAGCTCGAATAGAGCTTAATGGTAAAGAAATACTGAGAAACAGAGACAGACAGAGACCACAGAAAAGACAGGGAGGATTCCCAATATTTTTGCAGATCAGGAAGAGCTCTTTGCTTTCCTACGTCCGCTAAACAAAAAGGCATGACTAAACACATCAGATGTACGACAGAGTGTTCCGTGTAATGGGAAGTTGGCTGGTAGGAAGTCACACACATGCCCAGCCATCAGGCTCCTGACAGGCCTGTGCCCATGATTCCCTGCCTTAAGGTGAAGAACGGTGCTTTCCCATTAAAGCCAGAGATCCTACTGCGGTCTGGGGAGCACAGAACTCGGTACAGAGAAGCACAAATAAGAAAAAAACTTATGTAGTTATTCCCTTGAGCTCCAGAGGCCTCTTGATCTGCTGGTATAATAGCCGGCACCACACCCTTTTCCTGCCTCCGTTCCACTCTCCCTCCAAAGAGCTGAATCATGTCGGCTCCGGCATGTCTCACATAAACACCAACTTTACCCCTTTCATTTCTGGAGAAGGAAGAGTCCAAAAGCATATCTACTAAGAGAGGATGGTCGTTAAGTCTTAGGGCTACTTCACAGTCCAACTCAACAGATATTTAAGTACAAGAATACCAGCTCTCTGCAAGAGAGCTCGACACAATAGTTTCTTCTTGATCCTGCTTAACTACAAGCTCTGCTGCATTTGTGTATGTACAAAGGCCGTCAGCTTTGAAAGAATAACGCCTAGCCCATAAGTTACAATTTCAAGTATACAAGTTGCTACTGGCTGGCCATTCTTCTTTCTTCCACCTACTTATTCAATTGACCACTAGATTCAGACCATTGGGAATACATATTCCTTTCTGAGTCTGAGATTCTTCTGCAAAAGCTATCGCTTCGTGTATGCTATAAAAAAAGTTTTCATCCTCCTTTTGGCAGTACTGTCCCCGGGCCAGGGAATCCCTCACAGAGGGATTGCACTGAGCCAGCAGAACTTGGATGCCAATGGCTTCATAATCTCTGCGAACTTCTTTCAGCGTATGGATTCCTGCTGTGTCTAGAAACTGGATTGCACTGCAGTCAATCACTATGGTGTGGAGTTCCAAGGGATCATGGGAAAGTTGCACTGAAACTTCATCCTGGATTGCACCAAGACTCACTGCTTCCTTTTTGGTCTTTCTCTTTGCTGCCTTCTTCTGAGCTGCCTTTACTAGGATTGGATTGAGAGTTTTTTTGTATAAAGCAGATTTAAAACATTCTTTATTTATGTAGTAGAGAGGGGCTACAAAGCGGAAAATCTGGATGCCTGGCTTAGCCTGCAGGTTTTTGTAAGCAGACATGGATTCAAAAACGTCAGACTCTTCCACCAGGCCAAGCAATGAACTCTTTGGCTTCTGAGTACGGAGGATGACACAAAACATAGAAAAACAAACTCCAATAAGCAGGCCAATTTCAGTACTTATCAGTGCAGAGGACAGCATAGTCACAAACCAGATAACTGTATCCATTCTGTTAACCCTCCACATCTTGGGCAGATCCTTAAATTTACGTAGAGCTCCCCGGAGATTTACAATAGTGATCACGCCGAGGACACTTTTCTGAAGGGAATAGAATAAAGGGGCTATTACCAGGAGGACCAACAAAATAACCAGAGCTGTCATCACACCAGAAAGCTGAGTCTGGCAGCCCGTTGATTCTTTAACCAACGTCTTTGCAAGAGCTGCGCTAGTAGTAAAGCAGTGGAAGAAGGAAGGGATGATATTGCAAAAGCCGATGGCATACATTTCCTGGTTGGCTTTGACGACATAGCCATGTTTCTTAGCGAACATCTCAGAAAGTGATACAGTGATAGCAAAACCAATGATAGAAATAGCTATTGCATCTGTAGCCACACTAGGAATTAAGTTCCAGTCCGGCGCTTTGGGGGGCATGAACCCAGTGGGAATATGTCCAGCAATACTGGTATTGTATTTCTCATTCAGTTTTCCAAAGTGAGAAGCTAATGTGGCTGCCACGACGACAATGAGTTCAGTAGGAATGGGTGCCTTGAGCTTGGACTTGAAGTGCTCATTGAGTTCTTTGGTTGGCAAAAGAACCAAAAGGCACAACAGGCTGGTGATGAGATCACAGATATTGGTCTTATGAATGTTTCTGAAGATATGTATCCAAGTAGTGATGAGTGAGCCCACACCATTACTCCGAGGAAGGCTGAGCCCAAGGAGATACTTGGCCTGAGACGTAAGAATAGTGAAGGAGGCACCAGTGACAAATCCACTCAACAAGGCATCTGAGAGGTAGACAGAAACAAAGCCCACTTGAAAGAAGCCCATCGCTACCTGGAAGGAAGGAAATACAAGGGTTAAATACAAGTAGAAAAGAGCCTCTAACCCCTGTATTACCCTGGCTGTTTTTCCACGGAGGCACACTAGCGGAGCGTCATAGACTGTCAGAGCTGCATGCAATCATATATCAAACCTCTCATTTCAGAGACAGGGCTCATTCCACTGACATTCAGAGGACTAAGCACACTATATCTCATTAGCCCAAATGAAACAAGAACTTAGGATCCCTACCTTCTCAAGCTCTTAAAACGACTCTGTACACCTCCCCACCTCCGCCCCTCCCCATCCGAGCACCAGATAAAGCGAGCTACTCTTCCCCTTCCCTTATTGGTTCCAATGCCTGTAACAGAGGCACAATGCTGTCACTGACTCTTGGATGCTAAAAGACAGGGGCATGATGGGAATGACAGGTTAGTGGGTTCTATGCAGACCCAAGAAGGACTGCATTTCTAATCCTTTCTCCTGACTGACAATATAAAATAGCGTTCTTCAATGTTTTCTCTCTTCAACAGGCCAAGAAAACTACTACCTTTTGAAATTCTAAAGGAAAAAGGAGGTAATCAGCTAGCAGAGGTGTCTAACCCATGGCCCGCGGGCAGCCCAGGATGGCTATGGTAAATTTACTTTGAACTTTTTTTTTGCTCATCAGTTTTCGTTAGTGTTTGTGTATTTAATGTGTGGCCGAAGACAACTCTTCTTCTTCCAGCGTGGCCTAGAGACACCAAAAGGTTGGACACTACTGATCATAGCTTGAAGAATTCCTGCACGTTTCCTTGCCCCACCCCCATCCTGTTAGCATTCCAGCCAGACGTGTGCTGTGTCTGCCAATAACCAACCACACATAATCTCAGGCAAAGCAATGTTCTTGACACAGAAAATCAAGGAGTTGTGGTAGGTGGTATGGAGTCTTTTTCTGGTCTAAATTTTTACAGCCAAACAATTAAAGTCTGGCTAACATTCATGGGTTAAGAGGCAGCTGCAGCCCAGGGCTGAGAAAAGAGAAGCAGCCTTATCTTACCCAGAGAGTCAACCCAGGATTTGAACTTTGGATCTACCCCTCACATATCCTGAACATTCAAGTGATAGTTTGATTATTGTGATATCTAAGACCCCTTACAGATCTGAGATTTCATGTGTAGTGATTTCTTTTGCCAGAAACCACCACTCATGCCACTGTTTCTTACCTGATAAACTCCAGCCATAAACGTTACGGTGCTGCCCACTCTAATTGCATAGCAACTTCTGTCACACAGGCTGCCTGATGTCGGGGCCAATGAGGCACTCCCATTCGAAACCATCCCTAAAGACGGGGCACCATGGGCTGTGTCATAGCCAGCTTTGTTCAGCTCTCGGTCAACTACCTCACCAATCATAAGGCACAGTATTCCAAAAATGCCCACAGAGATGTGACGAGAAGTCCCCAAAAGGAAATAAATTAGACTGGCAAAAAAAGAGGTGTACAGGCCGTAGATCGGCTCTTGGCCAGCCAAAAGGGAATAAGCAATGGACTGGGGCACCAATAAGATGCCCACAATCAAGCCAGACATCATATCTCCTAAAATGTTTTTCTTCAGATCATACTTTGGGAGCCACCGCAAGACAGGAAGGAAGCCAAAAACCGTATTTTTTGCTTTGGCTGGGTTGCACTGGCAACTCTTCTGCAGTTTTTTGATGATGAACTGTTTAAAGTTGGTGTTTGATTTCTCTTGAGGTTCCACGTGGATCCTAGGATAATGACTGCATGGATCAGTGGTCTTAAATTGCTGGAAGTCAGTACTTGACTCCTTTTCAGGCTCTGCACAAATCTTAGACGGAGGGCTGTACTGGCCGTTTCCTTCGACTGAGTCCTTGGGATCGAGGCCATGCTGCTCTGCACTCTCCGAAGACATTTCTGGAGACAGATGTGTCAGCCTCCTACCCCAGAGAAAGTAACAGAATCAACTGATTAAATGATTCTCTGTGCTCAACATTTTGACAGCCCTACTTGTCATTCATGAGAATTGAGAGGAGTCCACTTTGGGGTTTGTATCTTATACTCATTTTCCTTAACTGAGCCTCATTTGTCTTGGTCAGAAAAAAAACAAAACAAAACAAAAAAACAGACCACAAACAGCTAAGTCAAAGCCAATAATTCACTGGACACAGGACTTCCCAAGAGTATAAATTATTCAGATTCTTCTGCATGTCTGCTTGGATCCCCGTATAGTTTTTTCTCTAGAAAAGGTATCAGGGTGGCCCATTTCCTCCTCTCTATATGCTATCAACTGTCTTATTTTCAGATTTTTCACTCCCAGATGTACTGCAAAATAGGATCTGGTCCCACACCTCCAGTCCTACCTGTGAGTCCCTGAAATAAGAAAAATGGTCTTGGGGGTGGGAGTAGGTGAGGCTTAAGTAAATCTCTAATTGTTGAAAATAAATATAAAGAAGAAAAAGCAAGTGAAAGAGTAAAAATAAAGACTTTTGGAAAAAGAAAGAAACCAGGGCAGAATGCATTTAGGTCTTTGAACAGCACTCCTTTGCTCAGTAGGAAGGAGAGAGAAGTTGGTAAGAGTTGGCTGAAGCAAACAAAAATGGAGAGCACGGGGTGGGCTGACAGGGCAAATGTCTGACACCTGCTCTGGAAAGTCTCGGTCCAGTCTCCTTTCTTCGAGTACAGAGCCACATCTGCCCTGTTCATGCAAATACAGATTCGCTGCACTATTCTATGCACACGCTCTAAATAGAGGTATGCTGTTGGCCTGCCCTTCCACTTGGATGGTAACCAGGTGATCCTGCATCACTGGGCCCAAAACTACAGAAGTAGTGCCCTATGACCTTCCACTAATACCCGTAGGGAAAGGAAGAAGGTAAAATTAACCTGAAAGAAAGAAGAGGCAACAACAACAAAAATCTTGTAATAATAAGTGTAAAAGAGGAGGAAAAAGCAACAGGCTCTCAAAGCAACAGACTGTTTACCAAATACTTCACAAAACAGTGTCTTCGTGTTAGCTGTTTGCTTAACTTCGCAAGGCTGTCCACCTCTCTCTGCCTGTCAAGATCCTAATCATTTTTACAACCCAGTTAAAATGCAACCTTGTACGCAAAGCCCTGACCAAGCTCTGCAAGGCCGAATGAATCATTACACCCTGTACGTCCCACAGCAGTTCGCCCCCCCGCCCCCCACTGCAGGGCTGACCTCTGCATTGTGAAGTAGGTGTCTCTCCAGCCCCTGGAGGAAAGGACATCTTGTTCATCACTGTAATCATCAGTGAATGCCAACTAGTAACTCTAAGGCAGCAGGCTTGCAAGATGTTTGAATGAATGAAAGAATAAATGAATATATAAATTGATGACTGTAGCCAGAAAGATAAAATACAGTATGTTGAGGACTCAGGAAGTTTCCTGTTTTGGAACTGACAGAAAAATAGGCCGTTGTGAAGTTCTGTGAACCAAACATGACCAAGATGTCCAAGATATAGAAAAGTGACCCACGTTAATTTTGTTTAAGACAAAGCATCATCCCATTAAACAAGAGTAAAATAATAGTTACTTTGATGGTCTTGTTTAGCAGATAAGGAAAAAGTGAATAGATTTAGATGGACACTTACCCTGAGTAAGCCAATCAGAATGGTGGATACGCACAGCAGGTCTTCATTCCTCAATGCAACCTGTGAGTAACTCTCTCCTCACCGCCCACCGTCAGGCCAGCCTCCTCTGAGTGTCCTTCTCATGTCCTGTCATTCTGTTCTGGAATAGCTCTTCGTGATTTCTGGGTCAAAAGGTTTCTCCAAACCTAAGATATGCAAAACAAGCATAAGAAAAACTAAAAAAATCCACATCTTGCCCTATGTGGCTGCCTTCTGGGAAGAAAAAAGTTAAAAAATTAATACCAGAAACTGCAATCAAGTGATGGGAAATGTAAGAAAGAATTAAATTGAAATGTTAAAAGTAAAAAACACTGTAACAGTGATGAGGAATCATCAGTAAACTTGACAAAGCCAAAGAAAGAATCAATGAAATTGAAGCTACGTCAATAGAAATTGTCTAAACTAGAACACAAAGAGAAAAACACAACAAAAATCAGTAGCAATAATGTAACAGAACATATAAGAGCTGTAGTACATATTAACAACCTAACATATGCACAATCAGAATCTCAAAAGAAGAAAACAGAAAATGGGTAGAAGAAATATTTGAAGATTCTTGGCCAAAATGGCCAAAATGGCCAAAATGGCCAAGAATCTTCCAAAATTAATGACAGACACCAAACTATACATCCAAGAATCTCAGAGAATCTTCCAAAATTAATGACAGACACCAAACTATACATCCAAGAATCTCAGAGAATACCAAGAAGGTCTAAATAAATAAATAAATAAATCAATCCCCATACTTATACATTTTGTATTCAAGCTATTAAAAACAAAAGACAAAGATAAAATCCTAAAGAGATCCAAAGGAAAAAAAACACACATTACATACACAGGAACAGATATAAGAATATAAACAGACTTCTTACTGGAAATCATACAACCCAGAAGATATCTTTATCATAGAACTGTAACTGTCAACCCAGAATCCCATGCCCAGAAAAAATATCTTTCAAAAAATGAAGGGGAAACTCAAACAAATAGTAGGAGGACTTAATGCCAGCAGACCAGTACCACTGTATAAACATACACCAAAGAGAAGAAACTCAGGTCCTCACAATATGCAACAAAAATGAAATATGTGAAGAGAAAATAAAATCCATTTTTTATTTTAAAAATCTTTCATTGTTCTAAAAGATAACTTTCTTTTTTAAATATTTTATTTGTTTATTTTTAGAGAGAGGGGAAGACACAGAGAGAGGGAGGGAAATATTAATGTGTGGTTGCCTCTCGTGTGCCCCCAACTGGGGACCCGGCCCGCAACCCTGGCATGTGCCCTGACTGGGAATCAAACTGGCGACCCTTTGGTTCGCAGGCTGGTGCTCAATCCACTGAGCCACCACCAGCCAAGGCTAAAAGATAACTTTCAAAGCAAAAATAAGAATGCATTTTGTTTATAGCTTACAAAATAAAATGTATGAAAATAATAGCATCAAAAATGGGAGGGGGAATTGGGAATGGTAATGTCTTACATTAAATGTGCAGTGATATAATATTATTTGAAAGTAGGCTTTGACCAAAGATGTATATTATAAACCCAAGGGTAACCACTCAATTTTTTAAAACTACACATAATGTCAATTGTTACTTTATCTATAATTGCACAGATAAAATAGAATCATAAAAATTCTCAATCAACCCAAGAGAAAGCAGAGAGATCAAAACCAGATGGAAACAGCTAGCAAGATGGTAGAGTTTAATCCAAACATACAATAAATAAGCATATTAAATATGAATGGTTTAAAAATTCCAATTAAAAGACAGAGGACTCTCAGATTGGATAAAAACAGTAAGACCCAACTACATTCTGTGTATAAGAAGCCCACTTTCCATACATACATAGATTATAAAGTGAAAGAACTTGTCCAATTTCATCATTTATTTAGCGTCTAAGTGACTCAGCCAGGTAATGAAATCCTGATTTCAGAACTCCAAGAACAGCACTTTTCTGAGCATGGTACGTACTACTCCTACAACCTTCCTAACAAGTTTTCTCTGACTGCCGGCACTTCAGGGTTTAGCTACTCTACACAACCTAGGTCCACTTACCTGCTACCCAGGATAACCTACAAACTTTTACCGAGCTCCTTCTCCGTAACTCATGGCCATGGTCTCTTCCATCTCCAGCTCTCAAAAACGTAGGCATTCACTCACAAACAGCCCTAGAAGTGGACCTGACTCTGCCATCAGTCTCGATCCAGAAACTGTCTGTAATCTCCTTACCTATCCACTCACCCCCCAAAACTGCCCTTGAAATTATATTTATTGCCTTTTCAAACGTATTTTAAAAACCAAAACAATATGAAACTATATTAAAAATTACCTTAAACTAAATGTTAGGTATGCCCTCCATACAAATTAAACTTCTTGAGAACAAGCTCCATTCTGGTTCATCTTTAAAGTGTCCACACTATGCTTCCCAAAACAGGAACTAAAATGATCACTAAACACATAACTCAAATACAGAGAAAGGTGAGTGCAAAGCAATATTGATTTGCAAGTGGAAATATCTACTTTAGAACATCTTTCAAACATCCCTTTGTACAAAAATCTTCTCATTTCCCCAAGCCTGTTACTGCTTTCAATTATAGTATTCACCAACTGCTAATTAAAAATTAAGAAATTAGTGTTTATCCTTAGAATACAGTCTACAGGCAGACTCACATCTTAAGAAGGTTGGAATACAAACTATATATTCCGTGAAGTTCAATAAAACAGGATTCTACTGTATCATCAAGGCTAATCTCCCCCTCTACTAACATCAATAATTGAGAGTGGGCTAACTCAAGAGGAAAACATTTGAACTTTCCACGTTACCCTACAGGAATGGGAGAAAAAAAACAATAAAATATCTGACAGACAGATTTACATATTGAAGTATAGTGGCAGGTTAGGCAACACTAGAGACACATGTGTCTCTTCTTCTTTAACGAGCACCTGACCGCCCGGAAGGCGGTCTTACCCAGGTGGCGAAACAGAGCAGCGGTGCAGTTTCCCATGGGAATTACGGACCGTCCCAGAGCCCTGCGCTAGGAGAGAGGGACATCTCTGCTGTGAGCCCGATGGGGCCAGACAACTTCTGTTGGAAAATGTGCAGATGTAAGTGACACAATGGCTGCTTCTGGTAAGTACGTACCGCATATAACCTTACCCAATAGTTTTGCAATTTGTAAAACTGAAATGCCTTTTCAGAGGACGACCGTTTTCAGAGTGGAATGGTAAAGTCTGCCTCTGAAACACAATGGTTTGCTCGAATTGTGTGTGTGTGCTACGGCCTCACTGTTGAATAAAACCGAAGCCGCCAACGACTATGACCATGGCATCCAAACAGGGGAGACATCTGCACAGAGCTGTAATTTTCTGTAGGAAGCCTCATGGGCAGAGCCTATCTCACCTGCACTCTGAAGTTCGGCCAGAGTTGAAAAGATAAGGACGTGGAAAATCGATTAGGGAGAAGAAAGTACAAACAGCAATAATTCTGAGGTTCCTATGGAGGAAAAGAATCAGAGATTAGGGTGGCTTGTTTCAAATGCCAAAGCACATGGGAGACTGGTGGGAGGGGAAGCTACCTGGGGGAGATTCTGGAGGGCCTTGTGGCAGGTGGAGAAAAGCGACGTTAATCTGCAGGCAGTGCATAGGCTCTGAAGGTTTTTGAGAAAAATCACTTACTATATCATTCATTTGATAAATAATTATGTATTATTTCATCTTCTGGTGTTTAAAGGAAATGGACAAATCTCAGATGAATTCTGAGGTGGACCACACGAAAGGAAGGATAGAGGAGGAAATGGAAAGACAGGAGACAACAAAAAGTTTGGCTTTCAGTTTCATAGGTTTGAGATTTCTGTAAGATGTCCAAATAAAGACAAAGGGGCTGCAACTTCTCGGACTGTGCTTCCCCAACGTGTTACATATAACTATTTAGTGCGAAAGTTTATGTGAGAACACTAGGGTACAAACTTCAGGGCAGACTCGAAGTCATTCTCATTTCCACGTACTCCAGCACTAACGTGATGCCTCACACTTGGTGTGTACGGCTCTCTATCTGTGTTCACTGAAATGAACATATAGGTGGAATTTCGAGTAAAGATAATAACTCTTCCTTATTTTCTGTTATCACAAATTATTATCATTGCTCATGTAAGTCTATGATGAAACAAGGAGAACCACCATAAGGCTTGCATCAGTACCAGCACTACGACATGCTAATTCTTTATATTGATTCTACTATAGAGCACGACAGAAGGCAAAATAATACAATACCCAAGGAGAAAATAATGATGTAAAGTGATGATCAAAGGATTAAATATTTCCTTGCACAGTAATTTGCTGTTTTCAAAAAGATTTCATACACACCTCCCACTGCTCTCCTCAACAAATCTGAGGACAACATATGAATTCCTATCTCCAACATGGAAAAACTCCAAGTTTAGTCACTTGTTCAACTGGTAGAACCAGGTTCCCAAACCTCATCTTCTAATTTCCAAACTGAGTGCTCTCTCTCTAAAAACACCACATGGCCCCCAAGTTTATTTCCTTCCTAAGAGGTCTCAGGAGACAGTTCAAAGCAATGCTCTGCAGCCAAGTGCTCGACTCATTTCTGAGTTATTAATTTTAATTAGTGATGGGCACAAACTGCTGGAAGCAGGTTTGGTAAAAGAATTAGGAGTGAAATTACCTTTATCTTTCACACTATACACATGCATTGGTACTATTTGCATTTTCTTTTTCTAGTAGGAGCGATGGTGTACAATTTATACCTGTAGCTACATTTTGATTAGAATAATGTGCGTCCCAGGCAATAGTCAAACAAGCCAGACCAGCTCTCGCCTCCATCCACTTGTGCTGGCCGCCTAACTGGACTGCTAGGATTTTTCTCAAGTGCTGCCTTAATTAGTTCCTTCCTCAACACAGTACATATCAAACAGCACCACCGCCACCACCATGACTCCCTCCTGAGCTCATCCCTGCCTTGCACTCCTGTGTCCTTCGCTTTGCTTTATTTTTCTTCCTGACCCTCTCAGCATCTCCTACTAAGCATCTACTTTTTCGTTATTGTCTGTCTTTCCCATGAGAGCAGTAACCTTCTCTATTTTATTCGCAACTGTATCAATACCCCCATAATAAATTCTTAGCAAATATTGTTGAGTGAATAGATAAATGATAGTTTATAACAACTATGTGTTAAAGAGAAAGGTTACCCCTCTCCCTCCATCCTCTCCCCACCCCCCCAAAACACACAGTAACCAGGCTTGTGTCAAGGAATTATACAGTTTGGTAAGTGTCTGCCTGGGGGGTTGTGCTCACTAAAAGTTATGTCAGTGCTCAAAAATCACCCCTAATAAATCTAATCTAGATCTCAGCAGTGCCCTGAATGTGTCATTTCTACATCTTCCCCCAGGCGGCAGCACACTATAGTGCATACAATGATATTAAACCAGAGACCTATTAAAATGCAGGTCCTCAGGCAAGTCCAGGGATGTGATGGAAGACGCTGCACGCTGGATGATTCTGAGCCAGTGAGCTGAAGGCCGAACTTGGGGAAATATTGGGCATGATGTGGAGTCACATTGATCCCAGCTACACTGTTCAACAGCTATACAGCACTGGGTAAAAAAGTTCATTTTCTCCGCATCGATTTCTCACCTGTAACATGCACATAGCGTCACCTAACTTGCAGGGTTGTTGTAAAGCTAACATAAGTGAAGTACTAACACAGTGCCTGACATATGGCTGTTGCTCAATAAATTATACCTGCTAGTCTCCGTCTCTTGAGAATCCTGAAGGAAAAAGGGTGGGTGGGTGGGGCTCATTTCTTTCCAACAGGTTTAGCTCTCTGTTTCCTTACTGACTGAATTTTTGAAAAGAACTTCTGCTTAACCCAATATTGGATATTACATTAGTTCCAGACTTCACAAAGAGCTCTGGGGACAAGGGCCTGCGGTGGGTGGGGCGGGGGAGGGGACTAGTCTAGCAACCAGAAAGGAGTTTAAGTCCTGAATGTTTCTAGCTCACTGCTGTCCCCAGGCCGTGCAAGGAAAGGGCCAGGCTAACAGGAGTTTGGGAGTACAAGACCTAGCTCTGCAAATGGCTTGCCGTGTGATTCTGGGCAAGGCCCTGGTCCTCCCTGTGTCCTTTCAGTGTCTTCATCTATCCAGGAAAGGAATTTCAACTTAGTCTATGAGTCTCCAAGAAGGTCCTGACTTGTACGTAACCAGGTGTGTGGTTTTTAAAAACCGAGATAACCAAGTCCTCTTTGGTGTCCAGGCTTCAGTTTCCTCATCTGTGGGGGCGGGGGGAGGGGGAGGAGAAGGTAGTGGTGGCAACTCATTCTCCTGGGGTCGGCTCCCAGATATCTGGGTTCGAGACGGCTCCCAGATAAATGCTCCCAGATATCCAGGTCCCAAGGGCAACACTCTTATCTGTGAGGGGCTGTGGCAGATGTGTAGTGTGGGCTGGAGGGAGGAGGAAAGCCCTCAGCCCGAGGAGCGGGGCCGGGATGACGAAGTAGGAGAGTGGGGCTTTGCCACTCGCCCCGCCTCCGCCTCTGCCTCCCCACGAAATAACCCCCGACCACCGCAGGGCAGCGACGCCCACAGCGACCGTCGGTCCGGGTTTCCTCCCAGCACGCCCGGGACACAGGCCAGGACGACCCTAGAAGCGGCCGCTGACCGCGTGGAGGCCTGCATCGCTCCCTCCCCCGTTCTCGCGTCCCCTCCCCAATTCTCACCTGGGCTACCCCGCGCGATGAGACCCCGCGCAGATGAGTCCTCTGCCGTGTGGGGCTGAGGGCACCAGACCGCGCGGGCAGAGGCAGCCCGGTCCTGAGCCACTCTCCCTTTTACCAGCTCGTTCCCCTCCCCGCCCATCTCCCGGCCCCCGAGGAGGCGGGGCCCGGCCGGCTAAGAGCTCTGGGCGCTCGGACCAGGTACGCTGGAGGTGTGCGGAAAGCTAACTCAGAGCTACCGCCCGCCCCGGTCGTGGCAGTCACGTGACACAGCGGGCGCCAGACGCGACTGCCAGCCAATGATTGGGCCGGACTGGATGTGGTGCCGCCCCTGGCCGCTTTCCTCCTTGCGATTGGCTGTCCGGGGCAGAAAAGGCCACGCGTCGCGAATACTTGGGGAGGTCCCTCCCCCGCCTTGCAAGGCGGCGAATCATCTAGTGGACGTTCACAGGATGTCCACCGTAATCCCGAGAATGCAGCGAGGAAAAAAAGTGTCCAGAGCGACGCGGAAGCGCCCTGCCTAGAGCTGTGCAGTGCCCTGTGTCTGCCATGTACATCATCTTGAACTCTGATTCTTCGGGACCTGGTTCCTTGCCACCCTCCCCCTTACCGTTGGGAGAAATAAAGACCCTGAAAGGAAAAGGCCAGCTGGAAAATTAGAGGCTCTTACCCAGGTGTGATGTATTCTCCATCGGAAGGCCCAAGAACCAGAGGCTCTTTTTAAATGTAAATTAAAATTTAAAGTAAATACAAAATGTCATTCCAGTCCTCCTTCAAAACCCTCAGTGGCTCTCCTTGACATGTTTATTGTAGATAAACTCAAATGGCCCCTGTGTTTCCAAGGCGCTGAAAGCTCTAAGCCCTGGCCCCTTCCTCCTTGCCTTGAATCCCTCCCTTAACACTCTCCACCCACCCTGGCCTCTGCCAGGGGCCTGACTTTCAGCTTTTTGGTGTCTTCTGTTGTCTCAGGTCTCAGCCTAACCGCCCTCCCTCTCCTCAGTGACACATTCCCTGCCAGTCACATCCTATTAGGTATGACTTCTCGACTGAATTATCAGCCAGAACTGTTGGTTCTCTGATTTTTTTTTTCTGAGAACTTAAATTCAAAGACCAACATTAATTGGTAGCTTTTTGTTTTTTAACTTTTCATGAATAGATAGATATGACCAGAACCTAACAGTAATTCCAGGCAGATGTGACAATTTACCAAGAGACTACGGAGTGACTTAGATGCTTTTGAAAACGGAGCTAGGAGCAGACATCTATTTCCATGTTTAGTCAAGACTGCACTAGAGTGGGATTATTTTTTTTTTCCTCTGAAGAATCTTTATATTTTCACCAGTGCACCTGCTTTTAAAACTTAAAAATAGATATGGCATTCTAAATTTGGGGCTCAAAAACATGTCTTCGACTTGATTTTGATGTTGAGTACATGTTGTTCATTCTCCTCCTTGTTTGAAGCCTGTGGAGGCCTACTAGGTAGTAATGGGAGAAGACTTGTGAAGGAAGCAAAATGGTTAACTTGCTTTCCTTCCCTTTCCAGGGAACCTCTCCACAGTCATTTAAGGAACTCCCTGTCCTATTTAGAGATGATCCTCAAGTTTCTGTCACCCACCAGATTCAGAGCTTCCAGAGTCACAAGCCTTTCCAGGAATCCAAAACATCTGGGTTCTACTCCTGACTCTACCCCTTATGACAGGAGACGATCACTTCATCTCAATAGGTGTCAAAGTTCTCACTCTTTAAAGGGTAGTTAATGACCTGTCCCCGGAGTCTAGGAGAGGGTCAAATAAGGCAATCGATGTTAAGTATTTTGTCAGTTCATAGGCTGCAAGACAAGCAGATTGGCAACAGTTTCTAGATACTTGTTTATGGATGAACCAACTCTTCACATTTATTTTATTATTTAATTTTCACAGCAGCTTTTCACAAAAGGAGTTACTATATTATGATTCTTCCTTTATAGGTGAGGGAATGGGACTGAGAGATGTTAGGTGACTTGCCCTCGGTCCCATAGTTAATAAGTGATAACAGCATGCATTTAACCCAGTTACATCTGGCTGCAAAGCCCTCTCTTCACCAGGACACATACTGTGTTAGTCAAATGTAAGCATCCACTCCCATGTTTGCATGGGATAGATACCAATGAAGACTGGCTCAATTTAATAACAGTTACTATTTTCTTTTTCTTGTTTCATACATTTTACTCTACATTACAGATGAGGAAACTGAGGCTCAAAATATTAAATTATTTAACAGGGTCATGTGACTGACAAATAGTAGATTTGGAGGTGGCCTTTCCAACGGGGAGCTGTCAGATGCCAAAACCCAAGAACATATGTCAATGACAATTGACATTGGCAAGCGGATGGTTCTAGAGAGGAAGATTTAGGTCAGCCATTGGTGCCTCTCTCCCTTCCAGTTCAGAATCCCAGGCTGCTATTTAATGTTGTGGTTCCCCCATATCCCCATAGACACATCCCTGGGGTCTCATGGAACTCACCTGTGGTCTGCCATTCCTATCTCACCTTGACCAATGCCGCAGTTCTCTGCAGTGCGAATCCAAGAGCTAAGACAGATAACCAAATCCCTGCTAATGGAGAACTGGCTAATAATCTACTTTTCCCCAATAACAGCAAGTTAGTAGCCCGGCCAGAACCCACATCTCTTTACTGCTCTCAGTTAAGCCTGGGCATTTGTCCTCCTGTTGGTCTAAGGTTCATGAGGTGACTGGCAGAGATTATAGGCATTATTCTGTCCCAAGTGGCTTCCCAAAGAGTAATGATACAGAAAGTGGAGGTGTTTGGTCCAGCAAATAAGTCATTTCAGGTCAGAGGCCACTTCCAGGTTCATCTCTTCAGCACTGCTGGACACCCCCTGGGAAGTGACCCAGGAAGCGCAGGTCACTTCCTCTGAGGTCCCAGAATAGTGGGCCCCGGACTGACTCCCGTTGTTGAGTGGGTTATTCCTAATTTGCTGTTCTGATTCATTCTCACTGCTATAGTGTTTGATTGTTCTCGGCAATAGGTAACATGTGCAAGTAGAATAAACAAGTTTTAAAATCAGAGTTTACAATGAAAAGTAAATCTCCCTCCCACACTCCCCATTCTTACCTCAGTATCCCTTTGTGGCAACAAACTCAGTACCAGTTTCTTATGCTTCCTTCCAGGTTATTCATACCAGCAATTCTCAATTCTGGCTGCACATCAGAATCTCTTGGAGAACTTTTAAAAGATAACAATGTTCGGTCCTATCCCCAGATATTATGATTGAATTGGTGTAGAGTAGGGTAAGGCATGCATTTAATTTTTAGAGCCTCCCCTCCCAGGAGATTCTACTGAACCCCTATGGCTGGCAAACCAGCAATCTATGCATATACCAGACTACAAATATACATATTTTTAAAACAAGTGGACACACAATAAACACTACTCTACACTTAAAAAAATTAATAATATTCCTTGAAGATCATCCCATATCAGTACATACAGATATCTGACTATGTATTGCTGAGTCACACACAGATCACTCCAAAACTTAGTGGCTTCTAACAACAACAATCGTTTTGTTATCTCCCATGGTTTCTGCAGGTGAGGAGTTTGGTAAAAGCTTGCCTAGGGGTGTCTCATAGAGCTACAGTCAGACAGTGGCTACAGCTGGGGCAGGGAGTGGGAGATGAAGCAGCTGAAGGCCAGCTGAACATTTCCTGTAGCTTCTTGTGTGTCTCTGTGTGGGCCAGTTTGGGCTTCCCCACACCACCACGTTTCAGGGCAGTCTGTGCTTAAATGACAGCTAAAGGCTTCAAGAGCCAGTGTTCCTGCAAGCAAAGAGGATGCCGTGCAGCCTTTTATGGTCCACCCTCAGAAGTCATTTAGCCTTACTCCTATTGCCTTTTGTTGGATGAAAGTTATAAAAGCCTGTCTGATTTCAAGGGGAGGGCAATGGGCCCCAAGCCTCAAAGGGCGAAGTGTCAAAGTGAATTGTAAGAAGCACACGTGGGATGGGAAATACTGGGGTAGCCATCCTTGGCCACAGCAGCTGCATGGCATTCTATTGTTTGGGTGTACTGTCATTTATTTAAACATCGAGGGAATTTATGTTGTTCCTCTTTTTAAAAAAATATTACAAAGAGTAGATTGGATGATTATAGGTATATTTTTCTTCTCCTGCTTCCCCAGTCCCCAGAAGGGGCTTGGCCTTCCTAGATCTCTTGCCTCTCAGGGCTGCTGTGTGGCAGAGCAGGAGGCTACCATTCTTGGGCTCAAAAGGAGATCCCGTCCTGCTTTGGACCTTTGAGGGAAATTAGGCTGAATTGTCCTGGAGGGGGAAAGGATGGAGAGCCATGTAATCAGGGAAGGAGGAGATTTTTTAAAGTCTCCCCAGGATTGAGACGGAGGTCTAGGCTTTGCAGGATCCTTTAATGGCAAGGATCTGGGCCTTTCTCTGCCCTGGGAGGCTGGAGCCATAGCAACAACCCCTGACCCCAGGTAATGAGCAGAACGGTTGGCCTTTTAGGGTCCACACTGTCTTGGACGAGGGGCACATCCATGGTAGCAGTGTGGCCTGACAGCCAGAGGGCTTTTCCCCTGTTGGACTGAATTAGACCAAGAGGTGTTCCCTTGAGCCTGGGGTGAGGCAGCAGTCACCATGATCATTAGGATTGAATATCCTGCCAGTACTGTGGGATGGGAGGTTGGAACATATAACATTTGATTTGGAAAAGAAAAGAAATGTGACTCTTATACCTGGGGTGGAGCAGGTATAATTCATGCTTGCCACAAATATTGAGATAGAGCAAGTGATCTGTTATTTGGCGTTTCACAGCAATCACAAGCCCCACTGCCCCGGATTTGTTTTCAGGGATCTGTGCTGGATGCTGGGGAGGATGGCCATTCAAAATGGAACGTGATCTCTGCAATACAATATTGACTCTCGCATTATTTTTTTTAACTTAAACTCTCATAGTTTTGAATAGCCAGACAACTTTTAAAGAATTAGTAGTGAAATTGGTTTGTTTTTTTGGACAAGTTTTTTTTTTTAATTAAGAACATAGTATAATCGACCAAGTGTGTAAAGATTTAACAACACAAATGTTTATTAGTGATATCAAAGGATTAGAAACAGACTAAATAACTAACAGTTGAAGTATGTTAGATAAATTATACTACAGCCACCCAATGGAAATCTATGATGCCATTAATCACATAGTGAAAAATATTTAACACACATAAAGATGTTTAAATACATTTTTGACAAATATATATATATTGTACAATCACAGTTTTCTTTTAAAAATATATTTATGTGATTGGGAAAGAAGGGTGTATATCAAAATGTTTCTCTGGGTAGGAACTATTCTTTTTATTCACCCAAAGTTTCTCAGTTTTACACAACAAGAGATGTATTACTTTCTGAAGAGAACAATAAAAATTTTGGTTAAAAAAGAATAGAAAAATAGATACATTTACATTACTTCTGCTTTTTACTGAACATCACTGCTTCATACTCAGCTTATACTATCATTATTAATGGCTACATTTACTGAGAACTGTCCATCAACCAACTTCAGTCCACACACTGCCTCTAATCCTCTCTACGACTCTCTAAAATAAGTATCACTGTTATCCACAATTTGCGAATGAGAATACTGAGACCAGAGATCAAGTAATTTGCTCGGTGCCAAAGTTTGTAAATTATAGGAGAGGATTCGAACTCAGCTCCTCCAGTTAGTTCTAAAGCCCAAGTATATCCTTATACCTGTTCTTCTTCTACTAGTATATTCACAAAACTTGTTTTTAGGACCTAACTTTGCCTGACTTTTCAGGATTCCCCCAAGTTCCTAACTGCTTTTGAGTTACAGATCCCTTTCTGAATCAGAGCTTTTGAAAAACACACATAAAGACACTTCTACATGGCTCACCCGTTGGCTTAGGTTCGATTCCCAAGGTAAAACAAAGACAACTTCACAGAGTAGCCACGCTCCAGGGACAGACCCAACAGGAAGCCCAGGGAACTGAATGACGTCACTAAGTGAACAGGTGGCTGGACAATTAGGAACTGCTATCAACTCTAGGTTAAGGGTAAAAGCAAATGAAATATGGGAGGGCACCAGGGCAGCATAGAGTGAGGGTGGGGACCAACCAGGCTGTTCTCACCATTCTAAGGGCTAGCTGATGGGGCCAGAGGCCATGGGGTTTGGAGAACCAGGAGGGGAAAGGCCACTGATTGGGAAACGGAGGCCAAATCCACATTTAATGCCAGTAAAATGTGCTGAAGGGGGAGACTCAGCGCCGAGGCTCCTGCTGAGGCCCTGCCACACAGATTACCCAGGCCGGCACCGTCGGTTCTCAGGCCTCCTTACCCCAGTCAGCCAGTGTGTCTCTCACACTCTTCTTGCTTCTTGCTGGTTCCTCAGATTTCTGGAAAGATTGCAACAGCCTCCTTACTAACTTGCTATCACCAGATTCATCTTCTTATTTAAATACTGATGTCTGAATTCTCTTTGCCAAGTCCTCTGCTTCCAATGACATAGATCTCATTATCCTTAGGGTAATGCTGTTAATCTTCGATAGTTATGACAACTAATAATGATTGGATAACTCCTATTAAATTGAACAGTATGAAATTGCCATTTGTGTAGGGCAAAAAAGTCCAACAAGGGCAATTTCATAGAATTCAACCTAACAGGCACTGGGTGCATAGCTTTGCACTACACGTACTGCACTGTACAGTATGTTATCTCATTTAATATCTACAGTAACCATGTTAGGCCCTGGCTGTGACTGGCCCTGAGCTACCTGTTCGGAAGTACAAAGTGATCCACAGTTTTTGGTTGCCTCTGCTGGGCCTGGGTGCACGTGGGAGGGGCCAGGCTGCATGCCAAATCTGGCTTCCACCAGCACCGAGCCTGGGGGCAGGTCAGCAAAAGGCTCACAGCATTCCCAAGATCTGCCTCCAACTGCCAGCTGCCTATTAGGTGCAGTCACTGAAAGAGCCTCTGGCAGTGTGAGAGTTTCATTCCCAGTGAGTCACCAGGTAGGAGTAGGTGGTGTTTACCAGGACGGTAGAGATTCACAGTCTGAGTCCACTTAGCAAAAGTTCTCCAAGTACACCAAGGGCAGCCTCCCCCACCAGGGGCCAACAGACCTTTTCGGTTAGGCAGGGTCTCAGGAAGGCATCAGGGTGAGGCCAGCCGAGTTCATCAGGCTAAAACAGACCAAGATTTGGCCGTGTGGAGACAGGGCTCCCTGTGTGTCTCTGCTACCCCCCTAAGTCTGCTCCAGACCCCTTCCAGAGTACTTCGGGAGAGTCTGCATTGTGGGCTCAGGCTGGACTCCTCTGCAGGGTGTGACCTCTGCAGGGCGGGGCCGCAGAGAGGTGGGAGGTGGAGCTAGTACATTCCCCCAGGCTGATGTCATCTGGACCTAGAAAAAAGGTATCTGTGGACGTAGTGGGAGAGGGACTCAGAACAGGGACCTTGGTGGCTGTCCCTCCAGACCTCTCACTGAAACCACACCACCCAGGCTCTCCCTGTGTGACTTCAGTCTGCTCTGAAGCTCAGCATCTTAAAATCACCTTTGGACCCAGCAACTCCACTCCTGGGTATACACCCAAGAGAACTGAAACCATGCCCACACACACTTGCACACGAATGCTTATAACAGCCAAGAAGTGAAACAAATGGGTACAAATGGAATAACTTACAATGGAATATTGTATGGCCATTAAAAGGGAGGGATGAGGTACTAATACATGCAACAGCATGGATAAACCTTGAAAACGTTAAGCAAAAGTAGTCAGACACAAAAAGCCACATATTGTATGATTCAATTTATGTGAAACATCCAGAACAGGCAACTCCACAGAGAGATAAAATAGATTACTGGTGCCACAGCATGGCAAATATTCTAAAAACCATCAACCTGCACACTTTAAAATGGCGATTTTATTTTTCGTGATTTATATCTCAATAAAAAATAATTCTAGCCCTGGCTGGTGTAGCTCAGTAGATTGAGCACAGGCTGCGAACCAAAGCATTGCAGGTTCGATTCCCAGTCAGGGCATATGCCTGGGTTGCAGGCCACGGCCCCCAGCAACCACACATTGATGTTTCTCTCTCTCTCTCTCTCTTTCTCCCTCCCTTCCCTCTCTAAAAATAAATAAATAAAATCTTTAAAAAATCTTTAAAATTAAAAAAAGAATTCTAAAAAAATCACCTGTGATTTGAGTGAGCTAACTTTTCAAAGCTTTTCCATTTCCTCACCTGTGAAATTCAGAGTAACAATCATTCTAAATAAATAGTCCCGACTGTTCTTCCAAGAGAATCCTTTAGCGAGGTGAGGCTTGTGGTCAGAAACAGAGAGGTCAGCCATTCATGGCCAACCTCCCACTACCACAGGTGCATTCGGAGCCAGGGGTCCAGGAGCCTTAGAGACACATTGTGCAACTCTCCTGTTTCGGTAACAGGGAGAGCCAAAGCCTTGACGGGGGACAAGACTTTACAAGGTCACAGAATGAGTTGGTGGCAGAGCTGGGCCTGCAACCCTGTTTTCCTCTATCCAGCAGGACATGGGCTTTCCTGGACTGCTTACACAAAACCATCCCTTCCAACCCTGCTGTCAGCCCCACTCCCAGCGAAGGAAGCTTGATACCTGTCCACTGATGTACACAATCAGGCCCGTTCCACAGGCCTCTCAGGAGGTGGGCCCCCTGAGTATAACAGCCCTGCCTCATGGAACTCACAATATAGAGGTGAAGACATACAACAGACAAGGAAACAAAAAAGCAAACAAGATAATTTCTAATAGTAATAAATGCAGAAAAGGAAATGAATAGATGGCATGACAGGCAGGAACCGGGGAGGGGGCAGCTGGGAGCTCCTTGGGCTGAGACAGCCGGGGATGAGGAGCCTGAGCTGAGACGCTGAGACCTTGCAGCCGAGGAGCAACGAGGTGGTGCATGAGGAGCTAGGGAGGAGCATTCCGGACAGAGGGCGAGCATCATCTGTGGTGGGGGTGTTTGGAGACGTTCACGCTGCTGCGTGGCCTGCCCAGACCAGGGGCAGTGCTGCATGGGTGCGGTACCCCAAGAATTTGTTATGCTCTACAACAAAGGAAGCAGTCACTTTCCACTGAAGTTCATCTACTAAGGTCAAAGTGCCAGCCCGTCTACAATCCTGCATCCCTCAGCGATTACAACACAGCGATGCTGGGTTCCAGCAGGTATATTCAGGGAGGCTCAAGTGCAGTTCATCCACAGAGAAAGTGTCCTTTTCCCCTCGTGTGCTGGAGCGGCGCTGCAGCAGGGGATCTGGTGTTTCGAGATTTACCGGAGCTGATAGCGTCTAGACTACAGTGTGTGCTTCTGACTGACCGACTGCCCCAGCAGGGAGGGACTAGGCTAGGAAAAGCACGTTAAAGAGCCATGGGAATAGTCGGGGGCTTGATAGATTTTAAATGAAGTTAAGCCTCTACAGAAAGGACAGAAACTGAAATGTTAACTAGAGATTACCTCCGAGTAGCAGGATTATGGGCAACTAATGGTCTTCTTTGCTTATTTTCCACCATGAATATGTATTTTGTAATAAAAGAAAAACTATGAAAGATATTATAGTTATGAGGCCCTTCGAATTCTAAAATGAGAGAATCTTTGAAATCTAAATCTGGGAAAGACTTTGATGCAGAGATTGTGAGGGAGGGGCCCATGGGTGCCACACCCACAATGTACACAGGAGAAGCCAACTGAGCAGTGAGCACGCAACGTGAAGCCCCCAAATGGGGAGGCCCTGGGGAAGGGGGCACCGAGGGTAGGGTGAGGACCAGGGGCTGGGTGGGCAGCCCCTCTCAGTTCTAAACTGTCCTGCTGCGGAGGAATGAGAACACAGCTACTAAATCTTCCAGTTCTCCTTGAGAAGCCACACAATTCTGCAAGCAGTTAACGTAGGGCTCTGTGTCAAATGTACGTGGTCCTCGAGCCGCCACTTTTGCAGCCTTTGCTTCAGTGTTTTTTGTTTTGCTTTGTTTTGTTTTTAGTTGAGCTCACTTCCAGTTCTGTGCAGAAATCTCTCCTGAGTTGTTATTGGGTCAAGGTGAAAAGAGAACCCTCGCCTTCTCCCACCTGGGCCCCAGCAGCAGCTGGAAGGCACTGATCCTCATAATCCCTGTTCTTGGGGAATATTAATGATTTAATCTCCCAAGCTCACGCCCTCTCCTTAGGAGCGACATCTGTGAGATTCACAGACAAGACCTAGAGAAGTGCAGGTGGGGCAGAACGCATGAGGACTCAGGTCTGCCACAGACGGCAAAACGGGCCTCAGAGGGCCAGTCTCAGCCCCTCCACGGAAGTAACCACTGCACTTCCCAGCCATGGGTGAGGTCACGGCAGAGGAGGTGAAGAAGTTCCTGGACTCGAACGTGGGCTTTGCTAAACAGTATTACGACCTCCGCTACCGGGCTAAGGTCATCTCAGACCTGCTGGGGGCCAAGGAGGCCGCCGTGGACTTTAGCAACTACCACTCACTGAGCAGCGTGGAGGAGAGCGAAATCATCTTCGACCTCCTGCGGGACTTTCGGGAGAACTTGCAGGCGGAGAAATGCATCTTCAATGTCATGAAGAAGCTGTGCTTCCTCCTGCAGGCAGACCGCATGAGCCTGTTCATGTACAGGGCCCGAAATGGCACTGCGGAGCTAGCTACCCGGCTCTTCAGTGTCCACAAAGATGCTGTCTTGGAGGAGTGTCTGGTGATGCCCGACTCGGAGATCGTGTTCCCCCTGGACATGGGCGTGGTGGGCCACGTCGCACACTCTAAAAAGCTCGTCAACGTCCCCAACACAGAAGAGGTACCCCTTCCCCATAAGAGGGAGGGCAGGGTGGGCATTATTCCATGGGGTTCCAGGGTACCAGTGGGGTGGGGAGCTGCTGGCTGCCAGACTGGGCTGGTGATGACTTGGTGCTTCTCTTTATTTCATTACTTTTTTATTTATGTCTTTTTATTAAAAAGAAAACTGAGTTGAGTTTTAAAATAGTACGAAGAACTGTCTATCTTTCATCTAAATTTGCTAAATTCACTTTCCTCTAAATTGCCACATTTGCTTTGTGTCTCCATTTTTTCTGATCCGCCTGGGAGTCAGTTGGAGACCACATGCCCTTGAACCCTCAGTACTTTGCTCTGTGTTTCCAGAACAAGGACGATGATCAGATTCAGGAAATGTCACGTTGCTACAACACTATTATCTAATAAAAGGTCAATATTTGATTTTGCTGGTTGTCTCAGCTGGACCCACATGGGGCTGTCTCTGCAGTCTCCTTGGATCCACTCGGTGTCCTCAGCCTGTCTGTTTCCTCCGACATGGGCGTTTCCGAAGGGGACAGGCCAAATATTATGCAGAAATGTTCCTCCACGCGGGCCTGTCCGACACGTCTGCATGATTAGGTGCAGATCCTGTGTCTCTGGCAGCGGCACCACAGAGTTGACGTGGTGTTCTTCTTGGGGCATTGCATTCAGGAGACTCGGGGTGGCAGCCTGTCTCGTTCTGTTCAGGAAATATCAAAGCTGATCACTTGGTTGAGCACTTGGCTTTTTCTTCTAAGAGTCCAGTGTTCTGTGGCAGTCTACTGGCAGCTCTGACAAAGCCCTCTTTGATCTCTTGGGGCCAATCACTTCGTGCCGCTCTGCCACAGCCCTCTGCCAGGGCCCACTCCTACTGATCCTTCAGATCTCGGTGTAAAGGCCACTTCCTCAAGGAGGCCAGCCCAGATGCCTCTGTTACAGTCCCCTTCCTAACACCAGTGATCACCATAAATAAGTCCTAAAGGCCAGGGACTCTGCCTGCCTCATTCTCCACTCCATTCCAGGACCCAGAATCTAGCAAATGTCTGGCACAAAGCAGATGCTCAGCAAACACTTGGCACAAAAAACTCACAATCAAGTAATTATGCCATACAGCTGAGCCTTGAACAACACGACTGGAACTGCATGGGTTTAAGAAATCCGTGTGTGGGTGGACTCACACAGTTTGAACCTGTGTTGCTCAAGGGTCAACTCTATTCCTTGAACACCGGTCTCACCCAGAAGAATGTCTGTCTGTTGACGGCAAGGCCCATGCAGATCTCATTTATCGCTGTTATGGCCAAAACAGCAGCCTGTGTTTGGTCACTTCCAAGTTCCAGACTGGATATCTGTGTCTTCATGCTCACCTTACCTCTGACCTTATTTCAATTTAAGGATCATAAGGCTAGAAGGAGGGAGCTTCAGAGATCATCTCATCCAACTGGCTTTATTTAATGAAAGGAGCCTGAAGCCAGGAGTGCTTGAGAAGGGGCTCGCTCAAAGTCACTGCGGAGTTGGGGCAGAGCCAGGGCTTCACATCCACAGATGCAGAATTCAGATGGGCCACCTTTTGACTTGGGTTCCTTGGTAAGTTAAGAAGCGCAGACCTGGGCCTGTGTGGGAGATGGTTTTCTTTGAAACACACGAGGCTGCACTCCCATGGAATTCCTCTCTCCCTCATCTCCCCTTGGACATCCTGGGGTAGGAGAAATGGTTCTGCACCCAGAGCTTTCCTGGGGACTGATCTACACCCGGATTGGACTCTGTTCTCCCTGCAGGTCTCCCTAGGCTTTAATTGCAGCCACAGGGACCGTCACAGTCCTATGACATACTTTGATTACACCTGTGTCACAGGTGATGAAACTGAAACCCAGATAGTTAGGTAACTCACTCGGAGTCATGCTGATAGAAAGTGGCAGAGTGGGAATTTAACCCCAAGTACTCTGGCCTGTGCCCACACTCCGCTCTGCTCTGCTATTCTGTACCTTCCCCTTATCTGTACGCCAGGAATTTGTTAACCTTTGAGGTCAAATCCAGGTGCAAACTACAGCTCAGTCACTTGCTAAGAACATGGCCGTGCAAACTGTTCAGCTTCTCTGGGCTCACTTCCTAATTTACTAAATGGGGTGAGAATACCTGCTTCTCAGTGCTTTAGTAGGATCAAACGAGAGAATCACTGCTCTTCCAGCAGGGTCCTGGGCACCCTGTAGTGGCTCCTAATGGCAGCTCCTGCTTCTTGTTTCTATTACGACTGTTTTGTTGGTGGTGGAGTGGACGCTGTGCCAGATCTGCATGGGATTTGGGGAAGAAGCCAGTGTTGCCCTTCTGGAGCTTTCTATGTAGATTCTGTTTGTAGGTAAAACAGAGAACATAGGTGCCTGGAGCTCCACTGGACCCTGGTGCTGCAGGACTGAGAATTTAGGGAAGTTTTCTGATTTTAAAGATCCCAGGCTACGAGTTTGCTGAGCCCTGTGCTAAGGGACAGCCTGCCACTTTCTGTTCAAGCCCAAGGGTCACTAAGGGTCAGCCCAAGTGACACCTGTGTTTCTGTGGCAGTTTGCCAGCCTTGGCTGGTGATGCAAGCCTGGGGGTAAGCCACTGCAGGCCAGCCCTCCTTGTGCACGTGGCATTTGCAGGTGTTTGCATCTCTTGTCGCTCCTTCTTGGGAAATCTCACTCCGAGTGGGCTTTGACTGTGACTGGGGATTGGGTGGAGAAGGAGGAGGAAGATGGTATGGACGGGGTCTGGTTGACCCCAGACCACCAGCAAGTGCCACTCTGAGCCTTCAGTGCCCTCATAAACCTAGAAAATGGGTACAATCATGGAACTTGTGAAATGGGAAGCCATGAATGGAGACGTTTCTCAGGTTTGTGATGTGGTTCCTCCCACTGTAGTGTATTCCTACTCCTCCTTGGGATCTTCTCGGGAAGACTTGGCACTAGCATGGGTGGATAAAATACAAGATGCCCAGTTAAATCTGTTATGTAAACAAAGAATAATATTTCAGTGTAAGTATGTCCTGTGCAATATTTAGGACACACTTATACTAAAAAAACTATTCATTTACCTGAAATGCAAATGTCACTAGGCCTTGATGTTTATCTGCTAAATCCAGCAAGCGTCTTTGCCATTCAATATTTGTTTGCAAGTTCATTCTTACTCTTTCTCCTATTTGGAAAGCATGGGGACTGTCTCTTCTTGTCTTATTTACCACTGGTTTCTGGCCCCTGGTCCAGGGCCTGGGACATTGTGGGCACTCAGCACAGTGCACTGAGTGAATGAAGAGATGATGGCTCTTCCCTTGTCGACTGTGATGTTGTGCTCTACAATCAGAAAGATACATTTGGTGTTTGTCCTCGTTCCTGAGTGATAAGAGCATCATCTGACAGAGAGCTCCTAAATCCCTTGGAGTTTGCTGGGTGAGCGGTGTGCTTTTCTTCTAACGAGGCAATTCTTGGTGGGCTCCAGGACGGGGGCTGGTCACCAGAAAGACCAAGCTGTGCTTGAATCTTTCAATCAGATGCTTGAATTAGATGCTTACATCCCCATGCCCCATTTTCCAGAATGGGGAGAGGGGTTGCAAATGGAGTACAATCAGTCACGCCTACATACCAAGGCCTCCATAAAAATCCCCAAAGTACTAGGTTTAGAAGCCTTCTGAGTTGGTGACACGTACATCCACATGCCAGAAGGGCGGCTCACCCCATCTTCATGCGGACAGGAGCTTCTGTGCTCGAGACCCTCCCAGGCCTTGCCCTGCATATCTCTTCCTGTGGCTGCTCATCAGGATCCTTTATACATAATAAATATATCAATATAAGTACACATTTCCCTGAGTTCTGTGAGCTGTTCCAGCAAATTACCCACCCCCAGGAGGGGGGTGTGGGAACTCCAGTACAGTTGGTTGGTCAGAAGCACAGGTGACAACCTGGGACTCGTCACTGGGGTCTGCCGTGGGGGCAATTTATGGGACTGAACCCTTAACTTGTGGGATCTGATGCTAGCTCCAGGTAGGTAGCGTCAGAACCGAATGGCATTGTAGGAGACTCTGCTGGCATCAGAGAGTTGGAGAAAACACCCACACGTCTGGCGTCTGAAGTGGCATGAGGAATGTAGTAGTAACGTGAGAGTAAAGGAAAACAGTGAGCTTTTCTTAGACACCAGCAAATCCCATTTCTGAAGACTGAGCCTGAAAGAACAGTCGTTTCAAAGACTCTCATATCTGTTGTCCTGCTTTCCTGCTCTCCTTCTCCTCCTATGATCCTGGGAACCCAGCCTCCGGACCAGAAAGAAACCTGTAGAAGAACCTGGTCCAACACTCTGTTTTTACCAGAGGGGAAACTGAGGCTTGGAGAGGTTTCAACTACTGACAACGTGCTGACTGGCCCCTGAAGCCACTCAGAGAACAAGTCTCTCCTTCCCTGGGGCTCCAGGGTACCACTGGTCCCATGAGAGCATTCCACATTATGGTTTGAATTGTGGGCTCATCTGTTACATGATATCCCCACTCTGCTGTGAGCACCCAATGAAGACAACCTCACCTTTCCCAGCAGTGTTGGCATATCCAATGCCTCTCAGGAAATATGAGTGAATAAATGAATAAATCAGTGTGTCAGTGAATGAAGTGGCTACACCACTTGCCCGCAAGGGAATTGTCTGTAGAACAGGGAAAGTGGCGGTTCTAGGGGGCAGGTGGATGTGAGTGTGAGTGAGACAACACGTGTAAGTTGTCGGGCTCTGGGCCTGGTACATCATCATTATTCAATAAACAGTAGGTCTCCTCGGGAGACCCAACAGAACTCAGCCCTGTGAGTGCACGCAAACAGGAGTTGAGGAATCTGGGAGCGAGAAGCAGCGTGGCGCGGCACTGGGATAAAATCCCAAACCCTGTACAGTGGCCTGCAAGGCCCTGTCGGAGGGCCCTGCCCACGTCTCTAGGTTCCTTGCCCTCCGCTCTCCCCCTCCCTCCCTGTGCTCCAGCCACACCGGTCTTCTTTCTGTCTCTCAGATCACTGCCCACCCTGGCCTTTGCCTTCTCCGTGTTCCTGCTTGGAATGTGCTTCACCTGCCCGGCTCCTCGCATGGTTTGGCTCTCAGGGTTGCTTCTTCAAGGAGCCTCCCTGACCGCCTTCACTGCCTAAAGTAGCTTCATCCTTCCATCCCTTCCACCTCTTCTAAAGCACCGTCCTCTTCTTCTCCTTCAAAGCAGTTACACAACCTGGAGGGAGAATGGGTAGTTGTTTACCCCTTTTCTGTCCGCCTACCCCTTTTGTCTGCCTTTTCCATCTCATCAGAGAGAGAAGTTTACCCATCTGGTAGCCCCAGGGTCTAGAATGGTACCTGCCCTACTTACAGAAGGAGCTCCATTAATGTTAACTGAATGAATGAATGAATGAATGAATGAATGAATGACTTTCCGGAGCTGGGCATCTGGTTCCTGGGCTTTAAAATAAACAGTCTAAAGTAAATGTTTCTAAGGCCCCTTTGCTTGTGATAATATGAGGTTCTGTGATATGGTTTAGAATACTTTACATGCTGAAAATATAAGGATGGCAATGAATATGTGAGTGCCAGTCAACTAGCAGCTGTGTTATTTGCTAGGGGAGTTCCAGGGCTGAAAACTCAGAGGTAAGGAGCATTCTGGTGGATTTAGTAATATCTGCCTCGGATGCAGGTGAGGCCTGCGCATTGCTTTCCCTGGTAGAGGAGCAGTGAATACTGCAAGACTGAACTGACCTTGTGAGCATGCCCCGCCCAGACCTGGGTTCAGGGAAGTCAACAGTGTCCTTCGAGAATGACCTGGAAAATGCGCTGTGGGATTAGCATTGGTGGATTTTGCTTAATCCACCAATGCTAATTCAAGTACAGCATGACGGGCTTCTCTTAATTCCTTCCCTTCACCAAGTTTGAAACAGCTTCATTGACAACCATGCTGTTGCCAGTTCATTTAATCCCACTCTTTCTGGAAGAAATCCAAAGATGCAGAGCAACACACTCTGAATTTCTGAATCGTGCAAAGGATTCTGCACACCCATTTCTTGCAAAGTTCTCTGAATTGCCTCTATGAGATACATTTCCATTCTTGGAGCAGCATGAGCTGTGCATGGCTGGCCTGGCTTGTGTCCCGGTCAATGCTGACAGTTGTTAAACCTCACCGTGCCACCAGGAAACAGACGCGTGGATCCTTTTGGATTTGAGACAACAATTCAGGATTTGTCTCCTCTTTCTGAGCACACAGACTACACTGTCCTGTACTGGCCTCCCAGGCTGGTTTAGGGGCGGGGTGTGGGAGCGCCTGCTCCTCTGTATGGTCACTGCTTTGAACCAGCCACTGTGTCCTGTATTATTATTATTGATTTGTCAACAAGCTGGCCTGAAACATAGTCTCCCCTATATCTCCTATGTTTAGCATGAGCCCTGATGCATAGCGGGGCTCCCATTAAGATTGGTAGAGTGGGGATGTCCACTGGGCTGGCTGTGTAGTGCTAGAACTGGAACGTTAAAAAAGCTGAAAGTAACATATTCTTTGGTCCAATGCCCCATACCCAGGTCCAGCCTCATCCGGGCTTTCCCAAAAGGCAGCAGAGCCAAGGGCAGGTTTTGGAGTCACCTACACAAGTAACAAGTAAAGTTAACCTTCTTGAGTTTCAGTTTCCCCTCTGTCAGATGGGCACTAATGGTCCCTTCCTCATAGGTTATTGGGACGATTAAAATGAGACGATGCAGATAAAGTGCCAGGCGCAACACCTGCTAGCAACTGGGATGGTTATACTCACGAAGGTCTTTTTCTCATTGTAGTTTCTATTTTGGGCTTAACTGCCACCACGTTACGCAAGCCTTCTCTAAACCTTCCTTCCCAGGCAAAGTCAGCCCCTGCATGCCCCTGCCCCAGGGCTCCTGAGGGCTCTGCTCACATTTCCTCTGCAGCCCTCAGTAGGGTGGGTCCCAGACGTTGGTCTTCTACTCAGCTCTGGACGCTTCCAGGGCAGGAACCCTCTCCGATTGCCTCTCCCTGGTGAAGGGGAGAAAACAGAAATGTCTTCATTCTCTTGTCACTAGGGACAGCGGGCCTCCTCATCCCATCCCCTGCGATGGGCACCTGGGGCTCTGGGGTATTTTCTTGCCTTTGTTCTTCATCTGCCCACCCATTCTTGTCTCTCTGCCTTCTTTCAGAATGAACACTTCTGTGACTTTGTGGACACCCTCACCGAGTACCAGACCAAGAACATCTTGGCTTCCCCCATAATGAATGGCAAGGATGTGGTGGCTGTGATCATGGCTGTGAATAAAGTGGGCGGGCCTCACTTCACCAAGAGAGATGAAGAGGTAAGGATGCTTTAGGAACTGCTGGGGCACTTATGCTAGCTCTTCCCACTCATGAAGACTTCTGAGCCTTGCTGTTTGGCCTGGCCACAGTCCCCCATCTGTAAGACGGGGTGGTTAATCTCATGCTGTCTGAGGGAGGCAGGGCAGGGTGATGGTTCAGGCTCTGGGCTTTGGAGCCAGCAATTCAGGGATGATTGTTCTGGCTTTGCTAATATCTAGCTGTTTGATTTGGGCAAAGTTACTTAATTTCCCGAACCTCTGTTATTTTTATTTTATATTATTTGTAAGAATGTGGGGCATTCCCTAGCTGGGTGTCTGATTTCTAGGATTTAAACAGTTTTAAAATGGCAATCATTTTACAGTCTTCATCTCCTGGGGTGCTTGTGGTGATCAGATAAGGTAAAATACATAAATGATTTATCACAGGACTGCAAACTCAATAAATAGTAGCAGTTCTTCATTAGTGCACCCCTACCAATATTGACATTCGACATTCTGTGAGTTTTATGCTCTTACCATGCAACACGTTACAAGTCGGCATTCCGTGCTCCACCTGCTCAGACTGCCTCTGATGAAGCTTTTAACACATTCAGGCTTTTGCTGATGGTAGGACCGGCAGGAGGAGGGGTTTCCCCTTCTCATCTCTTTCCCCTCGTGCACGTTGATTTTCAGATTCTTCTCAAGTACCTCAGTTTTGCAAATCTAATCATGAAGGTGTTCCACCTGAGTTACCTGCACAACTGTGAGACTCGGCGTGGCCAGGTAAGGGGTTTGGCTCAAGGGAATGGACCGGACACACTTTTTTTTCCTGAAGCATCGACGTGAGCAGGCTAGAAAGGTAGGTGATAACAAAGGTACCTGAGAACCATCACACAGTCTCTGCAACGCCCCTGGGGTTGAGGTAGTGCGTGTTTATAAAGCTATATCCCAGAGTGATTGATTGTACGCACAAGCTTTCAAGTCAGAAGTCTTGAATTTGAATTCCCACTAAACTACTTATTAGCTCTAAGACCCTGAACAAATCAGTTATTCTCTACAAGTTTCAGTCTCCCCATTTGAAAAATGGGGATAATTATGGTTTCACCCTCAAAAGTTTATTAAATAGTAAGTGAGGTGACGTGTGTAGAGCGTTTGTGCCCAATTGATGCTTGCTGTTATTATTTTCCTAAGCAAACTATGAGAGGAAAGAAATGGGAAGAGTTGTATGCTGGCCAGTCATTTCACCTCCCTGAACCTCAGTTTCTCTGTCTATAAAATGGGGATAATGTTGTCTCTATCTCCATTTTCTTGAGAGGGTTAAATGAGATAAACCCTATAGAGAGCTTTCCAGAATTGCTATTATTCTCTAGTTCAGTGAGCTGCTACTTTGTGCCTCAAAAAAACTCTATGTTTGGTGTTTCTTCAGATACTGCTGTGGTCTGGGAGCAAAGTCTTCGAAGAGCTCACAGACATCGAGAGACAGTTCCACAAAGCCCTGTACACAGTCCGAGCCTTCCTCAACTGCGACAGATACTCCGTGGGGCTCTTAGACATGACCAAGCAGAAGGTGAGGAAGGAGGGAACCTTTGCCAGAACAGGTTAAACACACACAGAGAGGAGCCCAGACTTGGGTCACCCGTTCAGTTGCACAGGGAAGAGGTTGGGAGGGTGCAGAAAGTTTGTCATAGTTTTATACTGAAGAGAGGAACATCCACACTTAAAGGGGAAAGTCACCCTAGGGCACAGGTGAGTAAAAAGAACCCGTATCTTCCCCAGTCAACTAGAAAAGAAAGCGTATGTGAGAAAAAGGCTTGAAGGGTTGGTGTAGGTGAATGACAAAGAAGTTTCTATGCGGGGTGAAGGTCCAGAAGGAAGAACATTGTCAGCTTCAGGAACTCTCAGGAAATGCACTCAGAGGTGGACAAGAGCCTTTCCTATGGTTTGGAGAGCCCCGGGCTGACTCGGGCAATTGAGGTGGAGGCTTAGGTCTGGTCCCTCAGGATGCTCAAGGGCCAAGTTTGCCCAGATACATTCATTGGCTGAGGAGAAAGCACCGATAAGGCCCCTTGCACTGGTTTTCAGCTCCATTTCCCCGAACTGACTCTCATGTTGTTCTTTCTCTCACTGTCTCTGCCTCCTGAGCCTAATCATTTTCTGCCTTGGAACAGATTTCCAGAGTTATTTAGATTTGTGATTTCCTACCCCAAAGGTTCAAGGTACAGGATTCCTGTCAGTTTCATTTTTATGTCTCGTCATGCTGAGCACGGTGCACAGACCAATGGAGACTCTCCAAATAGTTGGTTGAATGAATAAACGAGTCAAAGAACCTTAGGCTGGAAAAGACCTTAGATCTAGTGCAGCAATAAGCCCTTTGATAGTCCTTCAGAAGGTAGCACATGAATAGATTCATACAAATGAATGGCTCTTTTTTAAATCAAAAGAATTTCTGAATAGTTGAATTTAGAAACTCCATGTTAGGGTGCCCAGTTTGCACCTTCAAGTATCTGTCCCCAGGTGCAGGCTTCTCGGAGCTGCCGTGTTCTGCCCTCTGTTTCTTTTGAACTCCCTCTCAAAAAGGGAAGTCACATTTCAGCAGGAATAATCTAACTTAGTCATCCCCAAAAGACGGAACTACCTAGCAATTAGATGTGGGCTGGGCTGCCTATAATCACTCTAAGAACCTATCCCCCAGGTGGCTAAGCTCTTACCTGAGCTGTTGACATTACGAAGGAAGTCAATAAAAGCCACTGAATTAAACTTTAAATGTGTAGATTGTGTGATAGGTGAATTATACCTCAATCAAACTATTTAAAAATAAAAGGAAGAAAAAGAGGAAGAAGGAAGAAGAGAAGGAGGAGGAAGAGAAGGAGGATGTAGAAGAAAAGAACAAGGAAAGGAGAGGGAGAGGGAGAAGAAGTGACAGAGGGAGAGGGAGGAAGACAGGCATAAATATGCCCCACTTTCCACCAACCCCTTGCTGACATCTTCAGTTTCTCCTTGGGACAATCTTCAGAGCCACTCAGTGTTTGGCACAGACAGCGGCAGCCCAAAGTACAATTCTTGCCCTTCTTCTGGGCTCCTCTAACATCTGTTCTCTTTCCATCATGCTTTCCGTTCTTGCCCCAGCCACCCTGTCACAGTCACTGGAGTGCTTGATTGTTTCTTGCATGAGATCGGCAGCTCCTTCCGTGAGATTGGCAGGGCACACCCTGTGCCTGGTCCTTCTCTGTAGCAAGCACGCTGTGGGGTCAGGTAGGGCTCCAGTTCACGTTTCACCCAGAACCGAGCTTTGCTCTGTCGTCAGCAGGCAAGAAAAACCTGGCTCCCTCCTGCTTGTCCTCTGGATGATATTAGGCAAACACCATGATAAAATTGTTTAAATAAGAGAGAGGCCAAGAACAGGAGGACTTGGCATTCTGACCACCATAACCCAGCACTACTCTATTATTGTTCCTAAAAAATCAACAAATAAGTGAGCAGAGAGGGCACCAGAGGACAGAGGCCTCCTCTGCCAGGCCCGGGGTTGGCCCTACCCAAGCTGTGTAGCTCTGTATATGGCTGGAAACCAGCTGAGGGGCACAGGGAAGCGCCTGTTACAGAGTCCCAGTCGGTTTCTTCCCCTGAGTCTGAGTAGCAGTGCAAAGCCTGTGTTGGTCCTTTTCTCTCTTCTTCCTGCCCCCGACTTTGCCAGGTATCTTGGAGGCCATCTTTCTTGTTGACTCTCGGATTCAAGGTTACCTATCCATTTTCGCCACCCTTGTTTTTTTCATTCTTATCTGGAAAAAACATTTTTTCCTGATTACAAAAGCAATGCATTTTACTGTGGAACAATTGCTAAATAAATTATAGTCTCATTCCAATCATCCAGGGAAAACCAGTTGTTAATGCTTTGTTCTGAATTCTTTGAGAGCATTTTCTAAATATTGCCCATTGGGTGACATGGTCTATATTTTTTGTCCCCACATTTTTCACTCATCAATGTATCCTAGGCACCTTTTTAATTAATACACACACATCTGCAGCATCATTGTTCCTAGATGTACTATAATTGATTTACTGTCTTAAGTCCCCTCATATTGGACACTAAGGTTGTTTCTAAGTTTTTGCTCTTATAAATGATACTGCAAGGGAAATTGTATTTTCCAACATGTATTTTCAAGATATGTAATTACTGTTTTCATGTGTTTTCTATCATGTATTTTCAAGACATGTAATTATTGTTTTTCTCATTCCCAGGAGTTTTTTGATGTGTGGCCAGTCCTGATGGGTGAGGTTCCGCCCTACACTGGTCCCAGGACTCCAGATGGAAGGGTAGGTCTCTCTCTGTCCTGCTCAGTCTGATAAAATGTTTAATGAAATGCAAATGTGAAGCACTATAAAAACTGCTGACTCTTTTTATCACTTGAGTATTTATCTTCTCTTGGTTGGGTTGTCTCCCTTGAAGTTATAAATTCTCACTATTGCTAAGTCAGTAATTTACAAAGTGTTTTAACATCTTTTTTTTTAATCCTCACCTGAGGACATTTTTATTTTCATTGATTTTAGAGAGAGAGGAGGGGAAAGAGAAACATCAAAGTGAGAGAGAAACATCAATTGGTTGCTGCCTGTAGGGCCCAGGCTGGGCATCCTACTTACCCGGTATGGGGATCAAACCCACAACCTAGGCATGTGCCGTGACCAGGAATCGAACCTGCAACCTTTCGGTTGTGGGACAACGCTCCAACCAACTGAGCCACGCCAGCCAGGGAGGGTTTTTAATATCTTGTTGGAGATTCACAGAAACCTAGGGGGGTTGACCAAGAAGGAATCAACATTCTCTTTCCAAAAAAGAGGAAATAGCCCCAGAAAAGTGAAGTAACTTGCTCAAGAATTCGCCCAGCAGGAGTCCCAAATTATAGACTATTAGACCTGGAAATATCCTTAATATCTAATTGAGAGTGTATGAATTGGTAGCCAGAGGTCAATTCCAGTGAATAGATAAACTTGTTTGGCTGCATACATTTAAAAAAAATCTATCTTTTTACTTAAAAAAATTGAATTGGTAGCTTAGCACTTAACAATCAAGATATTTCCCATAAATATCCATATTCTCCATTTCTTTGGAAGAGTAGACCCATCAAAGCTGAGCCCACAATCCCACAGGGTAAATCTGATGGGAGCTGAGTGGCAGCTGCCTCCTCGGAATGTGGTTTGAGCTCTCCAGCTTGCCTCCTGTGAATACCTGGCGCCCTGCTCACATTTTTGTTTCCGTCAGGCCTCCAGGCATTTGAATTTGTGACCGCTGGTCTCATCCACTGCTCCATTTTCCAGATGAGGCCCAAACACTGTAGAGAAGCTGGAGTGGTGTGTGTGGGGATGTGGAGATGAGGCAGGGTCAATAGCCCAGGTACCAAACGGCCTCCAGAACTTATAGAAGGACTGAGGGGCCTTAGCCGAGGCCACACAGGATAAGTAAGCAGCTGTCATGCTCTGAATTGAGCTTTAATCCTGTGTTCTTCACATAAGCCCTTTCGTGAACTGGGATCAAATGGTATATCACTTTCTGATGGAGACTTGATCCCTCCCAGCCAACCCTGACCCTACCTGAAATAAAGGGTTGTGTGTGTGCATGCGTGCATGTGAGATAGACTTAATTTAGTTTCATTCAAACTCTGGGAATTCAAAATGAACACCCTTGCCTGTGAGCTTCATATGCACGCCAGAAGAGACTTCAGCTAGCTTTATAATCTACATGGTGTGCTGTGCTTTGCCCAAAAGGACCTTGTAACCTGCTGGTGTCCAGTTTCAAACTACTCTTACCCACACAAGTTCATGATTTCATTTGGGAAGACTGAGTCTTCAAGGATGGGATCATGTACCACTGTCAAAATGATTTGGGTGCACTTTCCCTTTTTGAAGTACAGCTTTTCGTGTTGGCATAGCTGACATGTTACCACTGAGGTTTTTTTCTCCAAAATCTGAGCTGGACTTTCATCTTTTGGAAATTTAGAAGGGGAGGAACTGGAATAGACATCACCATAGCTTTCGGACACCACTCACTTCAATCAGCTTCAATTTCCTTGGCTGCTTTGATATTCAGCTCTCTGAGCTAAGCCCTGAGCTCAGGGGTCACCTCCAGGATCCCAGAGGAATGTCAGGCTTTAACTTGTCTGGCTCTTCACCCTTGTGCACCCCAATCTTTTAGATCCAACTGAACAGGACTTTTTCTCACTGAGCACCATTCCAGGGAGAGCTGCCCATCATGTGAATAATTCAAGAAGTCTTGGTTTCACTGAGGTAAATGGCACAGTAATGGTTAAGAATTGTCTTTCCCCAAATCCTTCTCCATCTCAGATAGCAAGGGCCTCAGTTAGTCCTTGCAAGAGCATGTCATTACATTGAACTGGAAAAGGCCAGAAGGCAAAGGACTTTGGATTCAGTTGGTAGCTAACCTGTAAGGTGAGCTTGGCTAAATAATTCCTTGGGCCTTCCATTTTCCCAGCTATGAGGAGGGGTCATTGAACCCATCTCCAAAGTCAGCTCCAGGCCTAGGACACAGATGGTGAGGAAAGCACACACAGGTCTGGGCTAGGGCCCAGACCCAGCCTGTCAGGATAGGCCAAAAGTGGACCTTCTGGGTAGAGCATGGGCGTGGAGGGGGAGAGCCTGAGTTCATGTCCCTGCTCCACCAGCTAGTTTTGTGGCCTCGAGGGTCCTCTCTAAGCCTCACCTTCCCTGTCTATACTGCCTGGGCAATCAGGCTGACTTAATAGGGCTGTGGTAACTAAAATAAATCATGCCCTAACACACAATAGGCACTCCTGTTGTCATGGCTACTTGAGTGGAATCTCACTGTCTGCCGGGCACTTAGTCTGAATCATGCCATGTACTCTTTCTTCTTAACAAGTTTACAAAAAAGGCCCCTCACTTTCCCGATTTGGCAGTTGAGGAGAAGGAGGTCTGGAGGGGGACCAATAATTTGCCCAAATCCAAGCCCAGGATGCTTTTCTTTCTTGGAACTAACCTTACAGTCATGCTTTTTAACATTCCCTTTTGTCTTCTGACACCATTCCCTCACTTTATCTGCCATATTCACACTCAAAATAAAGCTTTTGTCTGGATTTTGACTAATCAATCTCCCCAGATCTTGGATCTAAACTCCCCGATGGCAGCTACCCTTCACTTTATCTTCTTTTAAAAACAAAACATTGTTTGTGTCTGTATTTTAATTATTGAAAAGTTATACAGGCTGATTAAGCTTTATTGGAAAAAAAGGAATAAAAAATATCACTTAGTTAAAAACTGGTACGTTTCCATGCATGCTGACTTGGCTCCGGCTGTATCTGTGGCTCTTGCAAAGACCCTTGTGTTACAGCCTTAGCAGCTCGGGTGGAAGGTAACAAAGGTGCCCATTGATGGCTGAGTTTGATTTTCCGAAGGCTGGCAAATTCCTACATGAATATGGCCTTGAAGGCAACTTGGCTGAGACAGAGTGTATGGAAAAAGCCATATTTACCTAGGGCACACTGATCTTTTTGTTGATTTCTATGAAAGCAAATGAATTTTCCTGTAGGTTTCAAAACAACAAGTCCATTTCTAACCTTTCTAAAGGAGTCTCTGAACACCTTTAATAGGCAGCCTGCAGGCCCAGGGATCCAGCAGCTAGCCCAGGAGTGCAGTGAGTGAGTGGCCCAGGCCCAAGGAGAGCTTACCGTAAAGCTAAGATCTGCAGAAGGTCGAGAAGGTCGTAGTCAGCCGCCTCCGCCTCCTCCCTGGTAGAAAGCTTGCTCATCAAAGTCCTAGCAGCTAATGCAGCCACCTTTGCTTTCTAGAATGGCCTACACAGTACAAGTTTACTTTTAAAAAATGTTCTTAGCACAATTTGCTTATATTCACAGTGAAAAACTCACACTGTACAAAAGGGAACACCACACAAATCCAGCCTCCTGAGGCAGACGGAGTCTGCAGTTCGTCTTTTTAGGAATGTGTATGCATATCCAGATATCCCTGGATGTGTGTGTGTGTGTGTGTGTGTGTGTGTGTTCCACCGCTACCACTACTACCCTCTACACTTGTGATGATTGTTTTGTGCCTTATTTTTTCTATTGACCGTACTTTGGTATCTTTTTCTTTTAGCACACATATAGCTCCGTCATTCTGGAACATGCAGAGTAGCCACTGCATGTAGGCCCTCAACTTGTTTGCAGAGAATGGGGTGAGGGAAATAGGTCTTGTGGTTTATTCTCCTAGGGCTTCTACCTCCACCTTTTCCAGATTCCTGCTGCCTCCTTCTGAGCCAGCATTGTCCAGTTGCTGAAATGTATTTAGTTACATATCAGGGAGGAGGGATCTCCGACTCTGTTATCCTCTCCCTTCTCCCCTTTCCTGGGTTATTTTTAAAAAACATGTATGAAACCCCATTATTTAATAAGCATAATAGAATTACACACGGAATGATGGCCACCATGTTGTCTCTAGGCTTTTTACAACAATCTGACTGAGACCCCTGGATGGGGCAAGCAGCGCTTTACCCACACTTGGGAGTGTGTCTATAGGATTCATTCCTATTGTACATGTGGAATTACTGGGTCAAAGGATATGTGCATTTTAATCTTGGAGGGATATTGCTAACTAGCCAACCACCATCTTGGAATCATAGCTGGGAGGGCCTTTAGGGATTACCTAGTCCAGTTTTTCAACTTCTCTGATTGTCTTAGAACCCTGGACTTCCACAGCTGCTGCCTTGGCCAGTGTTAATGGGGGAGGAGGGCAGGAAGGGAAAGAGAGAGAATAAGGATGAGGATCTCTGTCCTCAGCTGTGCTGCCATTAGGGCGGCTCCGCTCACATCTGCTTTTTATGACTCTGTCCCATGCTTTTGTTTGGGAAAAGAGTTCTAGTGCATAACAGCAACAACAAACACACACCACTGATTTTTGTAGCTGGGGAAACTGAGGCCCAGAAAGTACACAGAGTAAAACAAAGAGTAGAGCACCAGTCTTCACTGTAGAGCTATTCTTAGCTCACCTTCGATGCTTCCTACTTGAGGGGGCTCCTGTCTACCCTGGGGCAGCCGCATCCTTGGAAGAGCTCTAGCTTCTGCCTCCTGATTGGCCAGATCATGCCTCCTGGGAGCTGCTAATGCTGGTCACTGAAGAGCAGAGCCTTTCCCCCATGGGCCTGAAGAAGGTCATCATGATCACCTGTCAACCAAATTGACCTTCAGACACCCTTTACTGGATCAGGAATTTTTCTCTGTGGAGGTTCTGAGTCAGGAGACTTGGATGGGGCCCAAGTTTCTACATGTGAATGCCTAGAGCAGTGTTCTCAAATACCTGGAGTAAAGGAACAGTTAACTTTGAAATTTCTAATCCATTTTAGACTGATCCTATTTCTAAATGTGTTAAAATATATAACTATAAAAATAAAAATTTAAAAAGAGATACAAAAATCAAGTTGTCTAATTTTTTATTAGTTTCAAGGGACCTAACTTAACTCAGTCAAACTTCTATAAACCTTTCTAAATGCAGACTCTCAATTTTGGTTTTCATGTCATCAGGGAATAGCAACGGATAGTTTGCAGATAAGGGACCATGCTTCGAATCACCCTCTTCTAGATGGGAGTGATGTGGAGAGTAAAACACTGTTTTAAGTTGTTCACCTTAAGTGACATAGCAGAATGAGCACTAAAATAAAAGTAAAGGTCCTGGTCCTGGCTCATTATAAATGAGTTCTTTCCTCTCTCCGGGTCTCATTCTTCCCATTTTTGAATACTTGCTAACTTGCCTGCCATACCAGGAAGTTCAAAGGGCCTGATAAGGTAATGGAATTCTCCCTGGAGAGCTAAGGGGAGGGAGCCATGTGCCAGTATGCACCTATAGGTTAGGAGGTCACGTAATTGAACAGATCTATTCTAAGATAATGGGGGAGAGGACGGATGAAAGAGGTGGACAGTGAGTTGGGAGGCACGAAGCATGATTGGGAAGACAGGTCCAGAAGAGCTGACATAGCAAAGAGAGAAGATGGGTGGAAGGAATGAATGAGAAAAGGGGCCTTGCCTGCAGAGCTGAGCCTTGCATGGAAGATGGCTGGGCTGACAATGATTCTAAACAGGACAGGAGCCTCCTTTCAACCTCCTTTCTTCCTCGACTCCAGCAGCAGTCTCTCTCTCTCTCTTTCTCTCTCTCTCTCCCCCCCTAGGGCTCAACGTCCAGATCCCCCTGGAAAACTTTCCATTCTTCTTTCCAGCCCCCGATCCCAGCCACTGCATGACCACTGTGAGCTGGGACCAAGAAGGAGTACACTAAATCCTGAGAGTCAGCTGAGGCCAGTGAGCTTCAGGGCAGCGAGGATGCACCCTTAGAGAGTCAGGCTGGTGCTTCTGGAAAACCACGGGGCACAGAGTGAAAAACAAGGCCTGTCTCCTGGACACACTCCTGCTGAAGTTCTGTCTCAGACTGTAAAGGAATATGTTTCTCTGTCTCTTTTGCTAGGAAATCAACTTTTACAAGGTCATCGACTACATCCTGCATGGCAAGGAAGACATCAAAGTGATCCCGTAAGTCACATGGCCATATGCCACCTTGTCATGGTCCCATAAACAAGTGAGAATCAGAATATTTGTAAACATCCTGAACAACCACCAGCATCTATGCCATCTAAACTAATCGAGGAGGACATTGAATGGTAAATAAATGCTTTATCAAACCAAAAGAAGGCAAAATAAAAGTTTAGAAAGGATGTAAAGCAGGTACAAACAAAATACAAAGTGGACATTCAGATGATATATGAATCCACATATATCACGAATTACTTTAAATACTGATCAACTGAATGTTCCATTTAAATGGCAAAGGTTGCCATGTTGGATAAGAAAGAAATCTCTCCCATTTCATTGATTGTAAGATGTACAGTTTTCGACTTTTCAACATTTCTGAAATAAAATCAATGACATTGTACCATTGCCATCACTCAGACAATAGTCAGATCTAGCTGCCATTGGCTGACTATGAGAGGAATTGGTCATAACCATTCACAGTGCTATGACTTCATTTGAGTTACATGCATTGTTGGTTGTATCCATATTGATATTGAATTTAACTGCCATATAAGGGGACTTCAGGAGATTGTACTATGATGCAACATTGAAACCAAAAGTTGCTTTGAATGACACCAAAAGACAGAAAAAATGTACAAACTATGATAAAAATCTATATCCAAGTTCTAAAAGATCTGTGTTGATATTAATAAAGTAATAGTTATAAGTTCAAAAAGCATTGCATTACAAATTAATTGTAAGCATTTTATCTTTCTCTGTTGCATATAAACAACAGTTTGTCAAATAACTGATAATTTCCTAGAAATGAAGAAATAAATTGACAGTAAAAGAACAAAAAAAAGATATATCATACAAATACCATCAAAAGAAATCTGATGTAACTATATTAATAGCAGATAAAAAGAGACATTATGTCAAAGAGCATTATTGGAGATAAAGATAGTCACTCCTTAAAGAAAAAGGGGTCAATTTGCTTTGATATTATAGGGAGATATTATAATTCTTAATTTGCATACACTGAAAAATATGGCCTCAAAAGAAAAAGCAAAATCTGACAAAATATAAGATATGGACAAGTTCATGTTTGCTAATTGATAGGAGGAACAGACTAAAAAAAATATGAAATATAGAATATTTGAATAACATAATTAAACAATAATAAAAAGCTGATCTAAAATGCTCACATACAATAGAAAACTGGGAAATACTCTTCTGAAAAAAAAAAAAAGGAATGCACTCCCTAATAACCCATGGGTAAAAGAATAAATTAATAGAAGTTAGGATATATTCCAAACTAAAAATAAAGAAGGTAGTACATGTCAAAACCTATGTGACCAGGTGGAATTGTGCTTAAGGTGAAATATGAAGCCTTAAATATACATATCAGAAAAGAGTAGGAGCCGAGAAATAATGAACAATCTACCCACCTGTATCAGTCACGGTCTCAACAGATGATAGGTGTCGCCTTCCAATGAGGACACCTCAAGGGGGGATTATTTACAAAGGGACGAATTACAGAGATGTGGGTGGAGTGAAGGACAGCCCAAGAGAATGTGCTAGTGGTGGTGGTGCTGTCACCACTTCTGGGCCCAAAGGGACGTTCCTGGAACCTGGAAGGAGAAGGAGTCATGTAGAGCAGGCCACCTTCAGTCAAGGGACACACTGGGCCAAAGCAACCTTGCTGTGGGGACACAGGGAAGGAAAGAACCTGACCTCACTGCTCTACCCTCCTCTGGTCTCTGGCCAGGTCTCCCCATTGGGCCACACTCAGCCAGAGGCCGGAAGGCCAGGAGCCCTGCTGATGCCGCCCACAGAGACTGGCCTCCTCGGACAGGGAGGGGCAAGCAGAAGCTGTTCATCACATCAGCTCATAAAATTAACAACAAACAAGCAGAAAAATAAACCCAAAGAAAATAATAAAAATAAGCCCAGAAATTAATGAACTAAAAAAAGATAAATGATGAGCAAATGCCAAAAGTTGGTTCCTTGAAGAGATTAAAAAAATTGACAAATTTCTGGCAAGATCAAACACGAAAAACAGAAAATCAAATGAGCTATATCAGGAAGGAAAAGGGGAGAAAATTATAGCCACACAGACATTAAAAAGATAGCAAAGGGACCTGAGGCCAAAATATTTTAAATCTAGATGAAATAGGCAAATTTCTAGAAAAAGAAAACCTACTAAACACAAATCAAGAAGATACAGAAAACCATAATAGTCTTATAGCAATAAAATAAATCAAACGCTTCCCATAAAGATGCTATAGGCCTACATGCATTCAGGGGTGACTTTTACTAAAGACTTAAAGAAAAAAACAAAATAATTCTTGACAAATTATCAAAGAGAGTAGAAAAGAAGTGACTGTTATAAACTTGATACCCAAACCCAACAGAGGCTGTACGAAAAAGGAAAATGAAGACCAAGCTCACTTGTGAAAAAACATAGATGAAAATATCCTAAATAAAAATTTTAGCAAACCACCACTAAAAAGAATCATACATCATGACCCAATTGGGTTTATTCCAGGAATGCAGGGTTGGTTTAACATTTTAAAACATCAATCTATATAATCTGCCACATTAAGAGAAACACAACATAATTATCCTCTAGAAGAGAACTTTCTTAATCTTCTAAAAAATATTTAAATGCCTGAAAATACTAAGTATTGACAGAGACGTGGAGCAAAAGAAACTCTAATACACTGCTGATGGGAGTGTAAATGGGTACAACCACTTTGGAAGACAGTTTGGCCTTATCTAGTAAAGCTGAAGGTATACACGTCTTTTGACCCAGCATTTCTACCCCCAGGTATATACCATGTGGAACTGAGGGCATGTATACATCAGGTTGATCATAGCCTCACTGTTTATATAAGCCCCAAACTGAGGGGGCATGTCTGCCAACAGTTAAATGGATAACTGTGCTACGTTCATACAAGGGAAAACTCTAAGTAGATAAAAAGAGTGAATTACAGCAACATGAAAAGGAACCCAAATGAAATAATACATATTGGACAATTCCACACAAACGAAGTTGAAAAACAGGCAAAAATAAACTAGAGGGTACTACTGGAAAGCATACTTATGTGATGAAAATACAGAAAGGGAAGCAATCACTTACGATGTCAGACCAGTGGCTGTTTTGGGGGTTAGAGAGAAAGCTGCCATCGGAAAGGCAGGCAGGGGCTTCCAAGGCATGGACAAGGTTGTTCTTGACGTGGGTGTGGTTTCAAGGATGTTCACTTCTGTTTGATGTTTAAGAATGTTTGATTCATTCTTCCGTATGTGTATTTTTTCTCACAAGGAACAAGTAAAAGAAAATACCAAAAATTGTGATATTGTTATGAGGGATAAATAACATGTAAAACACTTAGTGCGTGGTATGTGGTAGGAGCTCACTGTGGGTGCATTTCCCCATGACTCTCTCCATGGGACTAACTCTCTTCACATAAGTGTTAACGGATGGGAATGATGGTATCTGTTTGTGCTCAGCAGTTGATAACAATCTATTGAATGAAAGTTTCAGTGTTCTTGGCTAGTCAAATTGAGGTCGCAATGAGTAAAATGTAGTTATCACTGTTGCCCCAGTATCTAAATTTGAACATTAAGATGCTTAGTGAACTCACACAACCAAAATAAGATCAGCAACAAGTTAGAAACAAGGTAACAACCAGATCTGACAGAAAATTGAACTGCAAGGAAATTGGACAACCAAGGAGTTAAAATATACACATTCATCCAGACCGGTAGGAAGGGCGGAGTCAGGTAGCCGGGTGAAGAGGGGTCAAGGCACAAAAAGTGGTGGGACTGGGCGCATAAGGCATCCGGGGTGTGTAAGGCATCTCAGGTGCATGACTGCAGTGCAGTGGGCAGACCTGGGGCACGCAGGTGGCTGGCAGACCCGGCAAGGCGGCGACTGTGAAGTGAGGCACTACATGCAAGTCACCTGGCTATATGGGTGATCCCACATTCGCATGCAGATAAACCAGGTGAAATTGGGCAGTGAGACAGACTGTGCAACCCAGGGTCCCAGTGCTAGGAAATAGAACCTCAGTACGCTGATTGAAAACACCTGTGGGGGTTGAGGTGCAGGGAGAAATTCCCAGCCTCACAGAAGAGGTCATTGGAGAGACCCATGGGGTGCTAGAATGTACACAAGCCACCCACCCAGGAATCAGCACCAGAAAGGCCCAGTTAGCTTGGGGGAAGCGGCAGAAGGGACTGAAATATGATGGAGAGAGGAGCAAGTGCCATTGTTCCCTCTAGGACCGTGCCCCCACATACAGCATCGAAACCCAGCAACTGGGCTGCCCCTCCCTGGTGAACACCTAAGGCTATGTCCCTCATACATAACAGGTGTGACAAGACAAAAAAAAAAAAAAACATGACCCAAACAGAAGAACAGATCAAAACTCCAGAACAAATACAACTAAGTGACGAAGAGATAGGTAACCTATCAGATGCACAATTCAAAGCACTGGTGATCAGGATGCTCACAGAATTGGATGAATTTGGTCACAAACTAGATGAAAAAATGAAGGCTACACTAAGTGAAATGAAGGAACATGCACAAGGAACCAATACTGATGGGAAGAAAACTGGGACTCAGATCAATAGAGTGGACCAGAAGGAAGAAAGAAACAACCAAACAGAAAAAAATGGAGAAATAAGAATTCAAACAAATGAGGAGAAGCTTAGGAACCTCCAGGACATCTTTAAATGTTCCAACATCCAACTTATAGGGGTACCAGAAGGGGAAGAGGAAGAGCAACAAATGGAAAACTTATTTGAACAAATAATAAAGGAGAACTTCACCAATGTGGCAAAGGAAAGAGACTTCCAGGAAGTCCAGGAAGCTCTAACAGTCCCAAAGAAGTTGGACCCAGGGAGGAACACACCAAGGCACATCATACTTACTTATCCAAAATTAAAAATAAGGAGAGAATCCTAGAAGCAGCAAGAGACAAGGAGACAGTTACCTACAAAGGACTTCCCATCAGACTGTCAGCTGATTTCTCAAAAGAGGCCTTACAGGCAAGAAGGGGCTGGAAAGAAGTATTCCAAGTCATGAAAGGCAAGGACCTACATCCAGGATTGCTCTATAAGGCAAAGCTTTCATTTAGAATGGAAGGACAGATAAAGCGCTTCTCAGATAAGGTCAAGTTAAAGGAGTTCGTCATCACCAAGCCCTTATTATATGAAATGTTAAAGGGATTTATCTAAGAAAAAGAAGATCAAAAATATAAACAGTAAAATGACAGCAAACTCACAATTATTAACAACCACACCTAAAACAAAAACAAAAACAAACTAAGCAAACAACTAGAACAGGAATAGAACCATAAATGGAGATCACATGGAGGGTTAGCAACAGAGGAGTGGGAGGAGGAGAGAGGGGGAAAGGTACAGAGAATAAGTAGCATAGATGGTAGGTAGAAAATAGACAGGGGGAGGGTAAAAATAGTATGGGAAATGTAGAAGCTACAGAACTTATGACATATGGACATGAACTAAAGCAGGGGAATGTGGGTGGGAGAGGGTGTGCAGGGTGGAGGGGTGAGAAGGAGGGGAAATGGAACAACTGTAATAGCATAATCAATAAAATATATTTTTTAAAAAGATGCTTAGTGAAGATCTGGGACTCATTCAGGTGTAGTAATGAGTGTAAGCAGGTGCTGGAAGCCGCCAGATAGTGAAGGGAGAGCAAAGACCCAGGTTCAAGTTTGCAGTTCAATTGTTCCTACAATAAAAGTTACCATTTGTCTTTGGCCTTTACAGGAATCCACCTCCTGACCACTGGGCTCTAGCTAGTGGTCTGCCCACTTATGTTGCCCAAAACGGCCTGGTGAGTAATACAACAACTTTGACGGTGGAGAGTTTTAAATCAGGTGGGAGAGTAAAAAGAGTTCATATCAAGAGAGCGGAAGAAATGTTGAGAAGTGTGGATCTCTAAAAACCCAATTCTCCCACTTCTCAATTCACTTGAGGGTTGGTCCAAGGAGATGCAAAGAAAATTGACAGTTGAGAAGACATGAGATACACGGAAAGAACCTTTAGACAGAAAGGTACATAGTCACACTGACCAATAAAGGTACTTCTGCCTATGTCAGGGACAAAGTCATGACTGGCTGGTCTTCGGGGCTCACCACAGACTAAATCCCAACCTCTCATACCAGAGACTTGGCTGCCATACCCATCCCCTCATCTCTGCCCCATACCTGGCCATACCGTGGACAGCAGAGCTCAGGTGCTCTGTCTCCCACCATGCCCCAGCCCCTCAGGGTCAAGTGTGGAGTGACGGCATCCCCTGCTCCAGAAAGAAGGGTCATGTCTATTAGCTGCACATCACCCCTGTATTTGAGCCTAGTTTTCCTGGTGTCATTTCCCAGGCACACACAGAAACAGAAGGAAGTTTCAGAGGTGTCTGAAGACCCAGGAGAGCATAGGAAGTAAAACAGAAACCAAGGAAGTAAAAAGTTTCAACAAGGGAGACAACCAAATGCAATAAAAGTGATTTGTGGGATGAGAACTGAACCCCATTGGGTCTAGCAATTAGGAGGACATCAGCATGCCCATTGGGAGCGGATTCGGTGGCAAGGTGAAGAGAGAAGCCAGCATGTGGTCTGCTGAGGAGTGGGTGGGTAGTGAGGAGGTAGAGCCTGCGAGAGAAAGAGGAGTAAGCCTGGGGGGCTGTAATGGAGACCACGGTGGGTGAAGGGAGGATTCTGCTATCAAAGATCGGAGAGACTTGAGTGTGCTCACGAGCCGAGGGACAGAGCCCCTGGAGAGGGTGGAGATCAGGAGAAAATGGTGACAACCATCGGAACTGGTCCAAGGAGAGGCCAGAGGGATGGTGCAGTGGGTGGGCAGTTCTCAAAACACAGCGACAGCTCAGCCTCTGAGACCACAGGATGGTCAGGCCCGTTGGGACAGGCAGAGTCACTGCAAGCCTATATGGTGTCTTTTTAAGAACTAGAAAAAGCTGTCCCTTCTCAATAGCTGAAATGAGAAAGGCTAGGGGCTTGGCTCCAAAAGTCAAGACCAGACAGAATTTCAACTCCCAGTCACCCCCTTGGCCACATGCCTTTGTGCAGTGCACGCAACACACTGCTGCACACAGCAGCCCCACAGGCGGGTCCAGAGGGACCAGGTAAGGGCCATCTGCATGGTCAGGCAAGGTGGTCCAGTTCCAGGAGAGGGGTCTGGCTGTATACAGCAGAGCTACAATGCTTTTTATCCCTTATTCCATTTTGCGGTTTATACCCCAGGGAAAAACTCGTTCCTGGCAAAACAAACAAAATGGAACCCAAGTGTAATTGATTCAGAGACGCTTGGAGTAGCATTATTTATATTAATAAAAACAAAACATAGGACACAACCCAAACATGCACCAAAAGAGAGTCAACAAAGCAGGATACTATATGGCTCTTAATGATGACAAATTGTAGTCTTTACCTTTTCAAAGCTTGGAAATGACTCGGGAGCAAAGCAAATGCTAAGAAGTAAAAGTAGCTTTTCTGTCCAGTAGCCTCAGTTAATAATTCTCAGCCACCTCGAGTGTGTTTACCTGGTGAAAAGACTGTGAATGCCACGGGCAAGGACTCAGTGTTTCTGAAACAGCAGGCATTGCTTTACCTGGCACTTTGTCAAGTCTAATGCCAGCTCCATTGTTCCCCTTCATGGCTTTCAGATTTGCAACATCATGAATGCGCCCGCTGAGGACTTTTTTGAATTCCAGGTGAGACATTTTTATTTTCTTTATTGGTCACCTGTTATTTTTTTCCCCAAGAGAGAATTAGAATACATCCGTTTTATTGGGAAGCAGTTTTAACCAAGTGAATACATGAATGGGGAAAAATGTCATGTGCCTGTAGAGGAGGGAAGGGAGTTAATTTGGCAAATTCCAAGGTCTCATTCGGGTTTCACATCCACACCCTTTGCACTCTGGCTGGAGGACCTCTGCGTAGGCTGGTCTCCCCCTACCCATCATGTTCTGCCCAAAGCCCCGGCCCTTCAAGGACTGCCTCAGCTGCTATGAAATTTGATGAAGTTTTACTCGGTTTTCCGTGGCCGAATATCATCTCTGCCTCCTTGGCATTTTCGTGAAATGTTGGGTAGTACTGCACGTGATTGTATTTGTCTTTTCCACAAATATTTAGGGAGGGTAGCCTCTGTGCCAGGCATATGGACACGGCACTGCCCTGGTTACAGTGGTGGCCCGGCAGGTGAGGTCTGTCTGCAGGGAGCTCTGATCATTTGGGGAAAGAAGCTGCTCCGGAGAAGGGCCTAGAGATCCAGGAGGGAATCTCTCGGGACGAGAGTGGGGCTGCCGTCATCGGGGAAGAATCAAGGGCTGTGTCCCTGAGAAATTATGTTTGACAGTAAGAAAGGAATGATTTCAAGAAAGAGAAGGCTTACTGGGAGAAACTAGACAGGCCAGCGGCTCAGAGCCAGAGACTGAGGGGACGGGAGGAGGCGGAGCGTAGACGGGGCCAGATCATGCAGGGCCCGAAGGCCGAGCCGAGGAATGTTTCTCTCTGTCAGTGTATCTGCCTTCATCTTTTATGAACCCTCCTTGTCTTTTAGACTAATTTCTCTCAGTAAAATATCATCTTCTTTTGGCCAAATGTTGGGTGTTAACTTTCTTGACCTCTTTAGCTCTAGATGTCCTCTCAATATTTGAGTTTCCTATACTAGGCATAAGAAAAACAAATCGTTAGCAACCAGGAAATAATTACAAGGGAAAGAAAAAAAAAAAACAAGGCCAAGAAAATTAGTGAATTATTTTTTACTCCTTAAAGAACATTGTGAGCCCTGGCTGGTGTGGTTCAGTGGGCTGAGTGCCGAACCGAAGGGTCACTGGTTTAATTTCTAGTCAGAGCCCCTGCCTGGGTCAGGCCAGGTCCCCAGTAGGGGGTACAGGAGAGGCAACCACACATTGATGTTTCTTTCCTTCTCTTTCTCCCTCCTTTCCCCTCTCTCTGAAAATAAATAAAATCTTTAAAACAAAACATTATGAAAGAGCTCTGGGAGAACATACTTCCAAAGTTAAAATTTTATGTCTTGTGCTATGATTTTGACCACATCAGTGTCACCAGCCTAAACTCCTGCCAAAAGTTGTTACCCTGATTGTGATGACAACAGCATTTGGTCTTTACTGGAGTCATCCCATGAATTACAGTTTACCCACATTAGTAAATCAAATTTAATCTTGTTTTTAGATTCCAGTCTTTTTCCTCCCACTCATCCTCCATAAAGTAGCATGAATAATTTTTTTAAAACATAAGTTACATCAAGTAACTTCCCTGCTTCAAAATCCTTAATGTTTTCCCATTTCACTTTCAGTATAACCCATTTCCTCGACATGGCCTTCAGAGAGATGGAGTTAGTTCTCTGAAGTCCAGGTTAAGAGTTGGGGGAAGGCAGGCCTTGAACTCATTTCCTGATGACAGCCCTGTGCTCTCTGGGGATGTTCTATATTCCCCTGGGAACACTCTCCCACCAGGTGCTGGGTTCCAGTGTTACCTAAATAATAACAATTATCATCTCACCACCTTAAGAATCTTAAACTTTTGAACAGAAGAGTCTCCAACTCCAAGAAGCCTTCCTTGATTTTTCTTTCCTCCTCTAGCTCCCTCAGCACCATAAAGAACTTCCCACACGCAGTACAATTGCTCATTTACCTTCCAGATTGTGAGCTTCCAGAGGAAACCGTCTGTGCCTTCCTTGCCTTGGTTTCCTCAGCTTCTGGCTCAGTTCCTTGCACATCGTAAGATGTTGGGTAAAGGTTCGATGGATCAGTGGGCAGAGTCTGGAAATGATAGAGTCCAGTGATCCCCATTTTATATGTGAAGAAAGTGAGGATCAGACAGATGGGAAGTGAATCACAAGGGGTGCCTTTGATTGACCAAGAAATGTCACCTCTACTTACTCATTGGTTCCACGAGGCACATTCTCTTACTACAGTCCCCGTCTATAGATGAGCCTATGCAGGCCTGGGAGATGCAATGACGCTCCACAGTAACGCAGAAAGTCAGATTGAGAGGCAAAGGCACAGGTTTCTATCTACTTGATTAATTCAAAGTTACACGAATCTAAGCCAGTCCCTTGTGGTCAGTGGTTGTATCAGAAACACTGGGCCCTGAACTCTCTGTGCACGTCATTGTATCTCCAGCACACAGCACACAGCCCGGCATATAACGGCCCTGACATCTTAGGAGTGAAAACAACCTGACGACTGGCTTAAGGAGCTGCAACCAGATTGGCTACCTGTTCATGGCATTTGTTTGGAGGGTGGTTGAAACCATGTGAAATCCAGAAAGGTCTGTGCTGTTGCTGTCGCCTCAGCCAGTCAAGGTCATGATGCAGTGTGAAGTTCACCACAGTTGCCCCTGCAGCCAGGCACTCAAGGAAATCCTCTCTGGTTCTCCTCTTGTAGAAAGAGCCTCTGGACGAATCTGGATGGATGATTAAAAATGTCCTTTCTATGCCCATTGTGAACAAGAAGGAAGAAATTGTTGGGGTGGCCACATTTTACAATCGCAAAGACGGGAAACCCTTTGATGAAATGGATGAGACCCTCATGGAGGTATGGTTTGCAAGGAGGTCTTCTCATCTTGAGATGCAGAGTCAGCTTGCTGTAAGAATGGCTTCCAGAGCTGCGTGGTGAGGACCCCGGGGTACTGCTGCCTTGTCCTGCGGGGGGTGGGGAGCTCGCCTCATCAGTGCTTCCCTGACTCCCTTCCAGGACCCCCTTCTTTGCCCTCACTTCTGCACTGCTGCATGTTGTCAGAGAAATCCACATTCCCCTTTTGAAAAAGTAATAAACTTTATCTTTTAGAACAGCTTCAGGTTCACAGCAAAATTGAGCAAAAGGTACCGAGTTCCTATCTACCCCCCATCCCCACACACACACGACACATTCCCTTTTGTGACATTTTTATACACAAGAATAATGATTTATGTAAATTAGTGCTTTACTGAAAGTGCATTTCTGTGCATTATTTTACTACTGTAACATCTCTTTGAGAAGGACAGCACATGGCTTATCAAACCCATTTTATAGCTGAGAAAATAGAGGCTCAGAGAATCTTGCTCAAAGTTACAGAAGCAGGATCAAACCTGGCTGTTCTGCCTGTGATCCTTAATTTCTTTCTTCCTTAATTAATTAATTTCTTCTTTTCTTCTCTTTTTTTGCTTTTCTTCAGTCTTTGACTCAGTTCCTAGGCTGGTCTGTCTTAAATCCTGACACCTATGAGTCAATGAACAAACTTGAAAACAGGAAGGATATTTTCCAGGACATGGTGAAATATCATGTGAAGTGTGACAATGAAGAAATCCAGAAAGTCCTGGTGGGTCACATTCTTTTCTTGTTCCTTCTCTAGTGGAGACTTTGCCCTGGAGATGTGGCCAGAATAAGGCGGGACTTAAAACCCCAAGAGATGAGGGTGGGCTTGTTCACTGCTCTACCCCTCTGCCCTGCACAGGGGTGCTATGGGCCCTCCAGTGGAGTGGATGGATGAATAGATCAACAAGTGCCAGAGAGTTGTACGTAATGGCTGCTCTGTGTGGCCTGGGGGCAGTTGTCCCATGAAGGGTCATTTCAGTCTTGGGAGCAGACCTTGGCTTGCCAGCTCTAAAAACTCCATTTTTCACTGTGCTCAGGGCTGACTTGGTACCTGGGATGGAATCATCCAAACATAACCTCTGTGGAGAGGAAGCTCTATCTGACTGACCTGTGGACAGCGGTCAGTCAGTTTCTCAGACTCCCTCTATGGGGTCAGCTGACTTAGAAGAGCCAAACAGGTCATAGAGGAATTTAGTGAGCAAACAGGGAGGTAGATGTTAGTGGGGAGCCATCACATAATATCATTACTTTACAGTTTATAAGGCAATTTCACACTATATTGTTTGATGCTTGCAGTAGCCCAGTAAGGTGGACAACATAAGGATTTCTGTCTCCATTGTAGAAATGAAGAAATTGAGGCCCAGAATGGGGAAGTGACCTGCCCTAGAATCATCCAATTGGTTCAATTGGTCTCCCTCAAACTTTATCAGGATTATGAGCAAATTCTCTACCATGCTTATGAATGGGCTACCTCACGAGGTAGTGAACTCCCCCTTAAGAGAAGTATCCAAGCAGAGGCTGGATAATTATATGTTAGAGATACTATAGAGGACAGTCCTATCTGGTGTGGGAGATTGAACAAGATTTGAGAGAATTAATGATTCATCATTTTTTGGATTTTGGTCTCAAAGAGACCAAGAATTTAGAAGTAAGCTGAGTTAGTGACGTGGAATTGGATACGATGTCTAGTTGAGTTCCTAAAACTTTGCTTAGAGACCTCACAAGTTGAAACAGCATGGACTGGTATTTTCAGATGTGATTTCTTAAGCTGGGGAGATATCCCAACAAATTCGATCCTTTCATCGCAATAACTGATACATTGAAAGGAGAAAAAGTCAAGTCTGGATAAATGGTTTACTTGTCTCAGTCCATAATTTCAGCCAAATAATGGACACGTGAACCCTATGGAGGCCTAGCCTCAGTGAAGCAGTTAAAAATCAATAGACTGTCCTCTGGGTCAAGAAATAAAAAACAAGTGACTGGGGCCAGGTTCCCTTCTCCTTCGGTATGTGGGGCAATAGGCCCGGAGAGGTAAGGAACTCGCCTCAAGTCACACAGAAGCGAGAGGAAGAACTAGGGCCTTGAGCAAGGCCCCTTGACCCCCAGTCAGTGATAATAACAATGCCAACAATAGTATTACTTCATACTGAGATTACTTCATCTCAGATTTCATCCAGTTGTATATATGATTTTATAATATGACTTTGCATAATCTAGTTTTAATCCACCCACTAAGTACTTTTATTGACCCCACTTTACAGGTGAGGTCATGGAGGATCAGAGGCATTCAATTACCCTGCTAGTAAGTGGCAGAGCTCAAATTTGGCTGCCAACTCCAAAGCCCACAACCTTGAATTTGCTTCTCCGTAAATGTTAAACAGCAGCCTCTCTGAGTTGGTGGTTCTGTTTCAAGGGCTTTAGAGAAAGGAGAACAATGAAAATGTGAATGTGAAGGCATATTTAGATCTTAGATGTAGCACATTAACTAATTTTATTTCCTCTGTTACTTTGTGTAGAAAACCAGAGAGGTGTATGGGAAGGAGCCGTGGGAGTGCGAGGAAGAGGAGCTGGCTGAGATCCTGGTGAGCACTGGCCCTGACATGGAATGAGCACAGGGTGCCTTCCAGAGCATGTGTAGTGTGTGTGTGTGGGGAGGGGGCAGTCTCTGCAAAGAGTAACCCTTCCCACTCTGCCCTGATCCTCCCAGCAGACCTGGGCCCAACACAAGGCTGGGGGAGACATGGAGACGCCCAGGAACACTCCATCTGCCTTAATCATTTGACTCGGTCCTTCCACAGCAAGAAGAGCTTCCAGATGCAGAGAAATATGAAATTAACAAATTCCACTTCAGCGACTTGCCCCTGACGGAACTGGAGCTGGTGAAATGTGGGATACAGATGTATTATGAGCTCAAAGTGGTGGATAAATTTCATATTCCGCAGGAGGTAGGGTCCAACCTGCTTGCTTGCTTGCTTTTCTCCCTTTTAAAATGCAATCTGTAAACTTAAACTTAATCAATACTTAAAAGGAGTATGCCTTTGGCTATTAGGACTGAAAGCATTAGCCGTGTTGCACACATGAGTCATTTATCAAAAAAGAAACACACAGTTCCTCTGAACTGTGGCGTTTTGGGTGCATTGGCTTCTTGAGGTAGGTTCTCAGGCACTGAGTTCTGGAGGCTGTGAGCACATGGAATGCAAAAAGAGGGTCTTATGGTCAGACAAGGGTGGGAAATGTGGATCGAACCAATTTTTCCTGCAGAACTCCTGTCAGTCTAAGGGGATGGAGATGGGCAGAGAAGGAGGAGATGTATTTTTGCAGAATGTCCCAGATCTGTCTGATGCAAAGTGTTACCCCAAGCCACATCAGCACAACCTGAGAATGTATCAGAAATGCAGATTTTCTCTCTCCCGCTGACTCTCTTCCAGTTCTAGTGAATCAGAACTTGTGTTCTAACAAGCCGGCTGGGTGACTCTGATGTGCACTCAAGTTGAAGAACCGCTGATTTAAAGACCCCTTTTGTTTTCTTTCCCTGCAGAATTCCTGTTAGCTTCTCTCAGGCCAGTAGCTCTCTGGGGAACAGTCTGGGAACACTGAAGAAACTCATTTGGTGAAATAAGTGGAGTGACTCCCATTCACCTGACTTCATAATGTCCACGTCCACAGTGGTTAGCCACTTGCAAAGGGCGTGCACAACATTACTGCATCTATGGCGAGTTCCTGCCTTCTGGCGCAGCAGGCAGGACGCCTGGCCAGTGCAGGCTGCCTCACTGATGTGCATGGGTTTGCAGGCGCTGGTGCGGTTCATGTATTCCCTGAGCAAGGGCTACCGCAGGATCACCTACCACAACTGGCGGCACGGCTTCAACGTGGGACAGACCATGTTCTCCTTGCTGGTGGTACGGGCAGTGGGGCTGCGGTGGCTGGGGGCTCCCACCACACCCGACGACTGACCTCGTTCAGCTGCAGCGCGACAGTGGCAGCGGCAGCATCGTTATTCTCTATTTATTGTTTTTTAAAATTATGCAAAAGAGTAAACGCTTAGTAGAAATGAATTTCAGGAATAGGGAAGCACATGAAATAAAAAGTGAAGGAAGCTGCCGTCTACCCTGAGCCCCAGTCTGGTTACTTGGAAATAACCCTGGCACAGCTGCTTCCAAAATTCCTTCTGGAAACTTCAAAACCTATTTGTACACACACACACACACACACACACACACCTTATTTTGTTTATAACAAATTGAATAATATTATTCTGTAACATTATTTTCTCATTTGAAAATAGATGAACATACCAATCACATTCTTTATATATTTTTAATTGTGGTAAAACAGACATAACATAAAATTTACCATTTTAACCAATTCTAGATGCACTCTTCAGCGGCACCGAGCACATACACAGTGTTGTGTGGCTATCGTTGTGATCCAGCTCTGGAACATGCCCATTTTCCCACATGTCCATTTCCCCACACTGACACTCTATTCTCATAAAAAAAAACCCACCAAAAAAACAACTCCCTGTTCTCCACACTCCCCAGCCCCCTGTGACCACCATTCCTACTTTCTGTCTTTACGAATCTGAGTCCTCAGAGTACCCTGTATAAGTCCAGTCATATAGTATTAGTACTTTTGTGTCTGGCTTATTTCACTCAGCATATTTTCAAGGCTTATTCATGATACAATTTAATGGCTGCATAGAATCCTGTATTGTTGAAATACACATAATTTTCTTACTCAGTCCCTAATGTGGGACATGGGGTTGCTCTTGACCTTTCACTGTTACAGACAATGTTACAGGTCCCTGGATGGACATACCCATGTGTATTCGTGTCTGTCATTTCTGGCTTACAGGGTTCAGAGTCCTTTATATTTTAATTAAAAAGGGTTTTTCCAGCCAAACTGTGATGCAAATCTCTGCTCCTGTCCTGCCTCTTTTTCATTCCTTTTTCTTGTGGCTGGAATGGTCAGGCCAGAGTAGGCCCTAGAGCTTGGAGGCAGGAATTCTGGCCAGGTCACCAAAGAAAGTGATAGTGACACCACTTGGACTTGACTTATTTCTTAAAAGTCACAGAGTCAGCATCACCTCTGCAGGCTCTGTCCCACCCTCGACTCCAACACTCAGCATAAACAAGCAGTTAAGTATCTGAGGGAGGCTCAGGGATTCTGGGCTGTGCTTAAACCGGTAGACCAGGTTTGGAAGGTAGGTTTTACTAGTCTGGCCATGTTCCCAAACCCTCCAAATCCTATGATGTGAAGGCTGCAAGTTTCTCAACAACCAACTAGCCCAATGTCCTCCACCTCCAGTGTGCAGACTGGGAGACTGAGGCCGAGAGAGAGATGGGACCAACTAACGTCACTCAGAAGTAGGGAGGGTGACCAACCATCCCACATCCCAGGGGCTGTTCCAGCTCTAGCATGGAAAGTCCTGCATCCCAGGCAAACATTGGGTCGCCCTGTGGCAACGGGAGTAGAGCCAAGATCAGATTTATGTTTCTAAGCTCTGGGCCCTGCCCCTACCCTCTCAGCCCTGCTTCCAACCCCACAAAGGAAGAGTGAGTGGCACCTCTAATTGCCCTTCCAGACTGGAAAGCTGAAACGATACTTCACGGACCTGGAGGCCTTGGCCATGGTCACTGCTGCCTTCTGCCATGACATTGACCACAGAGGCACCAACAACCTGTACCAGATGAAGTAAGCCAGCCCTTACCCAGCAATTCCCCTCCCTACTTCCTACCCCCAGGATTCATTACCCAAGTCTGAACAGCTCCCAGGCAGGCTCACAGGCCAGGGGGTAAGTCTCACTGTCCACAGCTTCCCACTTGCTCCTGCCTTTTGGGTCTGGGTAAACTGCTAAGACAAACAGAATAATGACCCCCAAATATGTCCACACTCCAATGCTTGGCGCCTGGGAATATATTGCCTTAAATTCAAAAGTGGCTTCAAAGATATGATGAAGGGAAGGATCTTGAAATGTAAGGATTCCCCTGGGTTATCTGAGTGGCCCCACATAATCTGAAGGGTCTTCTAAGAGGGAGGTGGGAGATCAAGGGGAAAGAAGATACTACACTGCTGACTTTGAAAGTGGAAGATAGGCTACAAAATGCAAGGAATCCAGGAAGCCTCTAGAAGTTAGAAAAAGCAAGGAAATGAATTCTCCCAGAGTCTCCAAAAAGGAAGGCAGTCCTACAGAGCTATTTTCAACTCTGAACTCCAGAGCTGTAAGATAATACATTTCTATTGTTTTAAGCCATTGAGTTTGTGGTCATTCGCTATAACAGCAACAGGGAACTGATACATTAAACTCCCTCACTCTCTTCCTTCCCTTCCTACCTGCTGAACTAATTTAAGCCAAGATGGTAGTTAACTGACTGCCCATTATTCATCCACCTTGTATTGATAATGCTCCTAATACGAGTGTCATAGCCCTAAACCCGGCAAAGGTGGTACCATGCTGAGCAAAACAGCACAGTCTGTGTCCTCACAGAGCTTGTATTCCAGAAAGACTCTGAAACATAGTTCTTGAACCATGATCTTGGTGGATGCTCATGACCACCTTGTGGGTTGGGCAGAGCAAAGACAATGTTATACCTATAGTACAGATGAGGAACTGAGACTCTGCCCAGGGCCCATCACCTATAAGTCATTAACAAGCGCTAGAACATGTTTCTCTGAGTCTTCTCAATACTTGCATGCTGCTCCAAGGCTAGAGACTGTGGTTGCATTATATTTTGGAAGAAGCTAAGAACAGAGGTCAGTGCTTGGCACATAGTAAGTGCTAAATAAATATTTATTGAATAAAAACAAGAATAAACACACTGCTTTGGGAAATGTAATGGTTTCCCCTAAGACTCAGGTATGGAGGATCTGGAGTTTGATGACCATTAAAGAATGGCCCACAGCTAATGTCCATGGGTGGATGTAGGAGATCCATCAATCTTTAACATTGCATTTGGCATTGTGTGTGCTTGTTCCTTTTTCTGGGGATGAGTCCACACTATTCAACAGATTCTCTAAGGAATCCATGACTCTAAGGAGACCTGCAGAATCAGTGGTGGAGAACACTAAGACCTGAGAGTCAGGAGGTGTGATGCCTAATCCCAGATCCCACTCTCTCCCTGTGTGACAAGCTCCTCTCATTCTGGACTTCAGCCTCCTTACCTGCAGAATTAGGAGGTGGAAGGACTGGGTGATGTCTTTACCTTTCATCTCGGCCATTCCATGTCGATGCTGTCTGTGTGTCTCTCTCTTTCTCTCCCACTCAGATCCCAGAACCCACTGGCCAAGCTCCACGGGTCCTCCATCTTGGAAAGACACCACTTGGAGTTTGGCAAAACATTGCTGCGAGATGAGGTAGGATGAGGGCCCTCTGCAAGGGCTCTGGGGCCTTCACAGGAGTCCCCATCTCACATGAAGCCCCAGTGTGGCCAGGCAGCCCTCTTCCCATTGGCCTGGGCCGCCTCTCTCACCATCTGGGGTGACCACAGCCACTGGACGAGTCTACCGCCAGCATCACTTCTCACACCTCTCCTCTGATTTTCTCTTTAGGGCTTGAATATCTTTCAAAACCTCAATCGCAGGCAACATGAACATGCTATCCACATGATGGACATTGCCATCATTGCCACAGACCTCGCCCTGTACTTCAAGTTAGTATTTCTTCTCATTTTAAGAATAAGAATAACCATAGCAATGGCTATAATAGTAACAAACACCATAGTTCCCATCAGTTAACATGAACGGTGTGACAGGCACAAACCTTGTGCTGTGCACCATTCACTGTCACTATAACTCTGTGGGTTGGATGCTATTACTCCCATTGTGCAGATGGGAAACTGGGACCCAGGGGAAGAGATGTGCTAGGATCAGATAATAAGCCCATGAAAGAGTCTGGGGTAGAAATCTAGGTCTTCACTCCTAGGCTCTGGTTCTTTTAACCTTGTTTTGTTAATCGTGTTGTTTTAATAAGTCCCTGCCTGAAACAGTCAATGTCAGAAGCTCTGGTGTGGCCTTATTCCAAGATGTGCTCCATCAACAAACTGGTGTGTTTTGTAGGAAGAGAACAATGTTCCAAAAGATCGTGGATCAATCTAAGACATTCGAATCGCAGCACGAGTGGACACAGTACATGATGCTGGAACAGACACGGAAGGAAATCGTTATGTGAGTTGAGATGGGGTGTAAACCCTGATCCTCTTATACCAGGGTCATAAGATGAGCTGCTGAAGTGACAGCTTTGCTGTCCTCAGATGACCTGTGGGTTGCTTACCATTTTGGAGGCCTTCAACATATGGCAAAAACTGAAGTTATGCCAAACCGGAATTGCAGAAATCATGGTATATGCTTAACCTTTGTTTTAGCACTAAAATTCAAAACAATATAGTATTATTTTGCTTCTCTATATACAAAAAAAAGCATAATACTTGAAGTATTTCTGTCATAAAATTCAGAATTTTGGTAGTAAAATGTAACTAGCATTTTTGATTAAAAAAGAGCATTATATTGATTATGATTTGAGTGATAACTATGTGTCACTCAAAGTATATAGGCTTGATTTTCTTAGTGTTCTTTTGTCTACAGCAGTGTCTTGCAGACTTGCTGTGCTAGTCACAAGTCAGTCACGTGACTGACATGAAATTCATAGTGCCTTGCTGGCGTGAGGCCCAGTAATGGGACTCAAACTTAAGTTTGCTGGTGAATAGCTTCTTTCGGTCCTCTCGATGTGCTGCTCCCATGATTCCCCTCCACTGATGATGGGCTGAGAAGTGCACATAGAAGGCCTTTGGTGGGTGTGTGGCCTAAGCCATACGGTCCCCTGGCTCCCCTGTCTGGGGTCCCGGGTGTTGACGGTCATGGCAGATGAGGCCTTCCCGAGGAAGTGCCCAGTGGTTTGTTTAAGGGGGTTTGTCTGTCCTTGGGTGCTCCTGTGGAGACGAGGCTGGGTTAAGTCACAAGTGTGGTAGACAGAGAAGGGGCAGCCATTGCGACAGGTGCAGGGAAGAGGGGGAAAGTGGCAAGTTGTCATCCCTTCAGCCCTGCCATTGTCCAACCAGGCCTCCTCAAAGGTCCCCTGATCCTGGAGGCTGTGGGACCTGCTGCCCCTGAACAAGGGGGCACTTTCAGGCTACAGGTGCCCGAGGGCAGATGAAGAGCTGCCCCACTGAACACTCCAAAGTGGCGGACCGGAAAAAGTGAACAAGTGGAAAGAACACTCTGTTCTTAGATGGGGGCTGAATATTAAATATTGTCTATTCTCCTTAATTAATTACTCAGTAAGATAATTTCAAGGAAAACATCTACTTTCTTTTTGGGATAATCGGGGCACCAATCCTAAAATTTTTATGAGAAATAAGTATCCAAGAATAGTCAGAAAATTCTGAATTAGAAGAGTAGTAACAGGACCAGCTGAACTAAAGGCGGTTCAGTTGGAGGCATGAGTAGCACAGGTCCATGGGACAGACTTAAAAACTCTGCCTGCACTGACGATTTGATACCAGGGGAGAAAGGGAGTTCGTAAATGGGGTTGGTGCCACGAGGCGATCCGATGGGCTCTTTTCCAGCACCACCAAGCAATTCTCCAATTCTCAGCAGACACTGACTAGATAACCTACACACTTAATTCAGTTCCGACAGCATCTACCCAGAGAGGGTGTCAGATCCCACGGGTTAAGGGCTCAGTCCGGCCAGATGGGCCCCACTGCAGACGCCAGTCCCAAGTCAAGGTTGTTACCTGTGCTTCTGGCCACCGGGCTGTGCATTGGAGGTTCTCATGAGCCCCTCCTCAGGTTCAGTTAATTTGCTAGAGCAGCTCACAGAACTCAGACAAACAATTTACTTACATTTACCAGTTGATTATAAAGGATATGATAAAGGATACAGAACAGCCAGATGAGGAGGTCCCAGCAAATGGATGCATTTGCCAACCCTGAAGCTCGTTAAATCTGAATTGTTCAAGAGTCTTTATAGAGCATAATCTGTAGTCCCCGCCCCCAGCCCCTCACAGAGGTCAGTGAGTGGAACTGAAAGTTCCACTCTATTCACTTGGCCTTCCTGGTGACCATCCCCACCCTGAGTCTCTCTAGGGACCTACATCTAAGTCAGTCATCTCATGACTGTAAACCAAAGGGGGCTTCTTAAGGAGGACAAAAGATACTCCTATCACTTAGGGAACATCAAGGGTTTTAGAACCTCTATGCCAGGAGCCAGGGACAAAGACCAAGTATATTTTGTGTTATACCATTAAGTTGCCACAAAACCAGATTCCTATTTCCCTCTCATTGCAAAATAAATTCCGGATGGATCATGGATTTTAAAATGATGAGAAAACAAACCCCAAAAATGGGGAGAGAGGGGGGAAAACATGGTAAAATTAAAAAGAGTAATTTCAGAGTGAGCTTTTCTAAGTGCAACATAAAATTCAAAAGCCATACATTGATTGATAAATTTGACTACATAAAAATTAGGGATTTCTGCACAATACACACAAGAATGCATAGCTGAAGTCAGAATGCAAGTAATAAGCTGGGGGAAATATCTGCAGCACTTCGGACCAAAAAAAAGAGTGCTCGTTTTCTTAGTAAACAAAGGGTTAATACAATTCAAGAAAAAGACTAATCCAGTAGAAAACCAGGCAAAAGGCACACACAGATGTTTCCCAGAAAAGGAGTTACAAAGGGATATAAACCTATGAAAAGATGAGGACCTTATTCATATTTAGCAAAATGCAAAAATCAAACTAGCCAGTGATAGAATTCATTGTTTCCCCTCCCATTGGCAAAGATGAAGGCATTTGAGAGCACGCTGAGGTGGGGCAGAGTGGGGGGAACAGGCAGTCTCCTTCACTGCCAGAAATGTAAGAAAGCACAGTGGGTGAGGCATTTTTGGCTCCCTCACTCCGCCTGTCTTGGATCTCCTTATGGTGTAAAGATCTCTGCAGCACCAAACAGAGGGACTCTTTGAACTAATGGTGCCTTCAAACCTCTTTTAATCAAAGCATTATGAACCCAAGGAAGGGCTTCAGGCCTTCCCTATCATATATATATATATATATATATATATATATATATATATAGAGAGAGAGAGAGAGAGAGAGAGAGAGAGAAAGAGAGAGAGAGAGAGAGAGATAATATATATATGACATATATATAAACAAAACAAGGTATTAGCAAAAGAGAATGTTGCCCTGGATTGCACAGGGGACAGTGGGAGCTGAGACACTTGTCATTTAACAATCTTATTCCTTCTGAGAATGTGCCACTGTCCGGGATGGCCCTGATGTCAGGTGCACCAATAATGAATACGTAGGAAGGTAGCAGCACCTGATTTCATCCATGCCGCAATCATCTGTCTGTCCATCTATCTGTTTCCCTACCTATTTCCCTATGCATCCACTTATTGATCCACCTGTCTACTCTGCCTACACATATATGCTTCTATCTGCCTCTACTTCCCTTAGAATTAAGAATAAAAAAATAAGGTGGGTGTCATCAGAATGCATTCTAACATGCTTACTTAAAATCGAAAATAAATTCAGACTCTTTCCGACAAAAACAAATCTGAGTGGCCTGTTTCAGTTGACAGTAAGACTGGCATTTCCAGTTACGTGGCATGATAGACGTTCCCATAAATTAAATAAGTCAAATCTGCCACTTCACAGCTTTTTTAAATCCTCACCTGAGGATATGTGTTTATTGATTTTAGAGAGAGAGGAAGGGGGTGGGGGAGAGAGAGAGAGAGAGACAGAGAGAGAGAGAGACATCAATCAGTTGCCTCAAAGCCCTGACCTGGGACCAAACTCTCAACCTTTTGGTGTATGGATGATACTCCAACCAACTGAGCTGCCTGGCCAGAGCCGCAGCTTCCAGGCTTTGATAAAACATAGTTAAAACTTGTTATAAGATAAAAGCACTTTATAAAAAATGTGATACTGGAAGATATATTATAATTAGCAATGTTTTAATAGACCTCACCCCTTCTGAGTATCTTGGGTTAACCAAAGTGCTGCAGAGAAATGGTTAGGAGCGTAATTTACAGTCGTATGAAAAGTCTCGGTCAAATCTTTATGGCACACTTCCCAGAAACAGAGGAAGGGAGTGATTGTAATGTTAGCTTTAAACAAAATGGAAGGAGAATCTAATTGAATCATCAGCTGATTGATCATTCAGAATAAAAATCACAGTATAATTTTTAAGAGTTAATTTAGAAAAATTCAAGGAATTGGTTGACACTGTTGTTACAAAACTCATTTGTTCCCAAGGTTTCTAATTACCTGCACTTATAAAAATAAAAACTACATAAAACAGCTGTTAAATCCTGTCTCAGCCTAAGAATAAGAAATATTCATTCATTAACTGATTTTTAAAACATAGCCCCATCTTGTCTCATTAAGAGATAGATTTCCAAAAAATTTACTTTGAGTAGTAAATATTTCTAAAAACAGGTAATATGTATATTTCATTGTCTTGGTTAATTGTGTGATAATAACTAAATCCAAAAGAAAAATTTCAACATTTGGATGCCTATAGTAATAGCAAAAACATTTATATAAGTTCAATTAATGGATGTACTTGGTAGCAGATATATAAGAAAGGGTGATCAATGAGAGACCTTTGATAAGTATTATACATATAGATATACACAAACATACATATACATATATACAGACACATATACACATGTACACACATACATATATAAAAACGTTACTATAAAATCTGTAGGGAAAGTCAAGTATAAATACAAGTTTATGGCGAAAAGGAAAGATGTGAATTCGAGACTCTTAAAGAAAAACTTGTGTATTTTTAAATGGATAATGAGCTGATGGTTATGAAACTGCTACACTATTTAGATTCCTTTGTATTTAAAGAATGATGTGATAATTTTATTTTAAAATGTCCATATTTTTAATGTTCTGTAAGTTGGATCCTTTGCAAATATTTAAACTATTGATGAAATAGTCGAGATGTCAACTTAGACATGTGTGAGAAGGACAGCACTTTTCGAAATTCTCTAGGTGGGTGCTCAGGGGAAAATGTTCGAAGCACCTGTCCAGCAGGATTTCTCGGCCTCAACACTGCTGACGTCTGGGACCAACGACTCTGTTGTGGAGAGTTGTCCCGTGCATTGCGAGATGTTTAGCAGCCTCCCTGGTGTCTCCCTGTGAGTTGCCAGTGACAACTCCTCTTCCCCAGCTGTGACAACCCAAAATACTCCTAGACGTTGCCTGATATCCTGTGGGGGCAAACCTGGCCCTGGTTTAAGAGCACGGCTGTGCAGCAATCTCGGGGCCCACCGATTAGGTGATCAGACGTACTGCAAGAGCCGCTCTGCACCTGGGGAGAGCGCAGCTGTCACACACTTGGGCGTTTGGCGCCTGACAGCGGGTTCAAGTCTCAGCCGTCTCACTAATAGGCGGCGTGACTTTGAGTAAGTTGCTTCTTCTCTCGGTGCCTCAGTTTCCTCATCTGCTCAAAGAGTATAATGGTCGTACCAAGTTGCCAGTTCTTGGTCTAGCGTTTTTCAAGTGAGGAATGTGAGGCTCAGAGACAGAGTGAGTTACCTACAGTCATATGGGCACCAGCAGAGCACCGAGGACTAGAACCCAAGTCACTTCACCCTTCTCCTGTGCACCCACAGCTTTCTCAGGCTCCCTCAGGCCTTCCCCCGTGGGCCACACCCTCCAGGCCGGGTGTCATTCCAGGGAGTGTCCGAATGCCTGTTCAGCTTGGCCGGGATGTTTTCAGGGGTCAGGGAGAAGTGCCACTGAGCTGCACAGCTGCGTGGAAGAGACATCTGCTTTAGGGATGGTCCAGGTGAGAAGGGGCTCAACTTGCTTCGGTCAGCGGGCTCTACTCACCTGGGTGACCCTGAACGAAAGGATAAGATCATGAAGCTAATGATAATGAAGATGAGAACAATGTGTGCACTAGAAAAACCATCTTATGTGATGGCCACAACACTCTTACCATGGACATATTACATCAAACCATATGAAATTGCTGACTTTTGACCCCCAAAATCAGAACTCTGTATGATCCAACCTGATACAATGGTCTCACTCTATAAGTGAGCAAATGGAGGCCCAAAGGCCTTAAGTCACTTGCCCTGGGCACAGCAAGTAAGGAGAAGATCTAATTGCTTTGATTCCAAAGCTCTGCACAGCACTTCCTACTCTTCTCCCATTCAGCTCCCTGCCCTGCTCTTGATGACTCACCCGCCAAGAGGATAAGGTGCAAATGTCTCAGCACACAAATCCTTCATGACTTACTCTTGCTCCCTTCTGCACGACAACCATGTTGTCCCCTCCTCTCTTCCATCCGGACTCCTCCGTCTTCCTCACTTTGCATGTCTGACCCATCCCCAAGCCCTGTTGAGTTTACTTCTTAAATGCCTTGCCTACCTGGACACTTACTTTAATCACCACCCTCATCTCCTGTCCAGGTCCCGCAGTGGCTTCCTCGTGGGGCTCTCCGCTGGCATCCACCCCTGCCCCCTCCACACCGAAGCCTCAGTGGTCTCTGTATATGCGGATCTGACTCCTTCACCCTTCTGCTCTAACTCCTCAGTGGCTTTTCCTGCCACCCTCAGCATGAAGGCTTCCCCCTGCCAGTGCCCGGGCTCTGAGGATCTGCCCCTGCTCAACTTTTGGGCCTTCATCCTCCCCCTCTGCCAGCTGCTCTGCTCCCTGAGCTTCTCCAACCTTCCAGCTCTTCCCCCGGGGCCTGTGCACTCTACCTTCTCTCTGCCGGGAATGTGTTTCCCACTCCCTTCTTTACCAAGTTCACAGCTATACTTCCTACAAATATCAGCTCAGAGTCACCTCCTCAGGGAAGCCCTCCCTGATCTCCCAGACCTAAGTCAGGTTCTCTTGTTATATTATCTCCTAGAACTCCTTTCCCTCAGAGCCGTGTTTTTGTTTACACACTTGCATTCATTTGTGTGATAAATGTGTGCCTCCCCAACACCTCTGCAAGCTCTCTGAGAGCAGAGGCCCCGTGAACCAGCCCCTGCCGGGCCCTGGCACACATACTCTGGCAGGAGGATGGCTAGAGGTCCGCTCCCGCTGGTCCCCTTCTGGATGGCCCTCTGCCCTTGGCAACCCTGCGCACTCCCACTGCACCTCTGATCACTCTAACCTTTCTTCTCCCTCCTATTGGGGAGCTCCTATGCACCCCTCCAGGCCTTGCCCCTCTGTCACCTTTGGAAGCCCCCTGAACTGTTCTGGCAGCTCTCACCTTTGGATTACTTTTTTCTCTGAGCCCTGTACTGCGCCCCACTCGGCATATTGTAACGACCGGGTTTCTACTCTGTGTCCCTTGAGCGCCTGTGAGCTCCCTGCAGGCCTCACTGCATCCCCAGTGCCCAGCACAGCATCTTGGCCCCAGAGCACGTAAGGGGGTGGTGCTGAAGTGCATGCAATGCCTTGTCTTTAGGGCACGAAGCTTCAGATTGGTTTTCTGGTACTCAGGTGTCCTCTCCCCCCACTCTTCCCCCACCCACACACCAAATCTCTCTATAAAACACTCAGGTGTGTTTCCCCAACAGCTGGGAGAGATTTTCACATAATCTCTCCAGCCAAGGAGAGTAGACACGCAGTGGTCTCCTGAAGCCGCCCCCGTGGACTTACAAGGTGAACAATGACCAGTAGCGGGAAGCTAGGGACTCTCGCATGTAGAACTGAGCGTTCGTTTGCTTGATCTATTTGCTGGTTAGCATAACGTATCTATGACACGTAACATTGGTAGAGGGCACGTCTTCTGACGTTATTACAAAGTATAAAGGGGTTTCTAAGAAATGTATACATTTTTGAAAGCTTATTTACTTGAGAGTTTAAAGATATTTAAACCTGTTAATATTTCATGGGTAACTCTTGAGGCCTCCCAGACAGCTTAGGTAACCTATTGCAGATACATCTAGTTAATTGTAGAATCATCCCAGCAGCTAGTTAGGTTCAGAGCCCCAGGCTTCTCCGACTATAGCCTCTCTCCGCATCCCCTTCCCCTGGATTAGCCTCACCCAGAGCGGATGATGCTGCCACTCAGGTCGGCCTTTCGCCGCGCCCACAAGCATTGCTGCAGGTGGGGCCCTCCTGCCCGAATCACTGCAGCATCTCCGCTCCTTCATCCCTACCCTCTCCGTCCTACACGGCCGCGCCAAGCTGCCTCCCTGCAGCACAGCTCTGGAGGGTCAAGTCTGAGCCGGAAGTGTTCAACAGCTCTCGGTGCTTATTGGATGCAGCGACACTCCCAGCGCGGAGCTAACGCCCACACCAGGTGGGCCTGGCTTCCCACCCCCAGCACTCACTGCCAAGCCCCAGTCTTTGAAACGCCTCCTTGAATTCTTCTCTTGCTGCAATTCTTTGTCCGTGTGCCCGCCCTTTCCATCTTACACTGCACCCACCTGTTGCAGTTGGACTTACTGCACTTTCCTATTGTTGTGAAACTCCTTTAAGAGTTTATCTTTTAATCCTTTCTTTCGCCAATCCCTTCCTCGATTTTTTTTTTGTTTGTTTCATCAGTTCACTTTTTAATATGTGTCAACATTTTGCCAGGGAGAATTTTCAGACATACAGAGAGTTGAAAGCATTTCATGCCCACCGTCCGATTCTTCCATTAACACATTGCTATCGATTCATCACTCTGTCCATCCATCCAGCTTGCTCGTTGGGTGCATTTCAGAGCAAGCTACAAACATCAGTGCGCTTCTCCTCAAATACTTCAGTTGGATATCAGAGCTAGAGGCCAGTATTTGTCTATAGCTCATTTTCCTTTTAAAGCAAACTTTGCCTACAATGAAACATACAGTTTGTAAGTGTACCATCTGTGGGTTTTGACAAGGCCTTCCTCTCCTAATAATGCAAGGTTTCCTCATGATAACTGAGCCACATTCTCCTCATGCGTTGTCCAAGGGGGCAAGCAATGGTTCTTGGGAGGAGCAAAAAATCTTAGCTACGACTATGGTCCTTGGAATCTCCAAACAGATATACAGCATATCTGTGGTATTAAAATTTCATGGTGGAGCTATTTTAGAAAAAAAATGTCTCAAAAGGGCCTTTGAGAGTAGAGGGGGAAGATGATGGGAAAAGGTTGACAAACATTGTTCTTTGCTAGACAGGAAAGAAGGAACTTTGAATATGTGATGAGATTTAAATGGAACTGATGTTTATGAAATGCCTAAAAGACTCACATAATAAAAATCCCACACATATTCATGATAATCACCAACATTTATTGTGCACATACTGTGCCCAGGCACTATGCTGAGATTTTCACATGCATTATCTCATTTAATCTTGCACCCGCTCCATGATGAAATCACCATTATTACAGACTAGGAAACTGAGGCGTAGTGGAGTTGGTGTAATGGTTCAATGTCAAACGCCTGGTAATTGACAGAGGCAGGACTGAAACCACTGTCTGACTTCAGGACCCCACCTCGAGATGTCCTGGGGAAGTGACCCCTCTCTTCATAATGGGGTGAGGTCACCTACTAGTGACAGGACAGAAAGAAGAGAGAGTTGCAATTAACTAGTATGCATAGCCATCAATGGCTTGGGACTGACGCGTGGTGTCCTCGTGTCCAGGGCCATGATGATGACCGCCTGTGATCTCTCAGCCATCACCAAGCCCTGGGAGGTGCAGAGCAAGGTATGGACCCCTCCTAACCCAAGAAGAGAGGGATTCCAGTACAGCTGACAGCAGCCAAGGCAGCTTGGGGTCCCAGCTACAGAGGCAGCCCACCCTTGTTCTGGCCTCCTCCAGCAAGACATGGAAACTACTTTAGCACCTCTCCCATGGAGACAGCAAAGTGGGGTGGTGGGGCACGGGTGGGGCTTATGTTTTTGCTGAGCAGGAAATCCTAGTGTAGTAGAAGTAAGGGACCAGACAGGAGGATTGAGGCCAGGGCTTGATTCCGTGGGGGTGTGGGGGGTATGCCCATTACAGGTGGCTCTGTTGGTTGCTGCTGAATTCTGGGAGCAGGGTGACCTGGAGCGCACGGTGCTGCAACAGAATCCCATTGTGAGTAGAAAGGGGACGTCAACCTGACATGTACTGTGTGATCTCATCCTGATGGGCATTTGTGACCTTGCCATGACAGAGAACTGTCTGCTCCCTGGCCCCTGCCACAGAGCTGTGTGACTTTACCATAGAGATGACCTTTTGCTAATGCAGGGGTTCTCAAAGTGCAGACCACCGTGAACCCCCTGACTTGGGAGCATATTAGAGATGCAAATTCACAGGCCCCACCCTAGACCTGCCTAAGCAGAAACTCAGGGAGTGAGCCCAGTGATGTGCACCCTCCTAGAGTCTGGGACCCCTGCTCTAATGTACGTGTCCTTAATGCAGCTAAGTAGAGATTGGCAAGTAGAGAAGTGGACACCAGAACGCAGAGTTCCCTCCTAGTTCCAGCAGTCTGGGAGCCCGTCTCCCCTGGCCCTGGTCTAATAGCACAGAGCGTGCAAGGGAAGGAAGATCTCATTTGTCCAAGCTGAGACCTATTGATGCTGATAGTTAAAGTTGACAAGGCAGTCAGCCAGCTCCCCACTGGAGACCAGGCAGAGGGCTCACCGAGGGCCGACACGAGGGCAGGGCTAGGAAGTAAAGGTGGGGTAGAAGGGAGAGACATTCTGAGGACAGAATCACAGATATGGGGATGGGCTAAACCTGTGAAGTGCTAAAAATGCTGGGGTACCACGTGAGGCTTGGGCAGGGCCCCAGAGGGCGGGCTGTGCGGAGCAGCAACAAACATGAACAGCGAGGGCCTGCGGGCTGTGTAATCCTCTTCTTCCTTTTAACACCTTAACCTGTAGAGAGAATGTTAGTGAACTCTACGGACCCGTCAGCCAGCTCCAGCCATGAGCAGCAGCCTGCCATTCTGGTTTTATCTATTCCCTCTTCCCCGTGCATGTCTTAACCTTTTGGCTGAAGTGTGTTAAAGTGAGCCCCGGACGCCATTTCTTCCATGAACACTTTATAGTGTGTATCTCTAAGAGACGAGAACTTCAAACACACACACATGACCACCGTACCATTATTACACTCAGAAAATGAGCAATGTTTCTTTAATATCACCTAATCCCCAGTCTGTTCATTTTCCCCGATTGAGTAATGAAAATAACTTAGCTTGAGTTGTTCAAATCAGGATCCACTCAAACAACACACTCCCTCTTCTCGTGTGTCTTAAGTCTCTTTGCATCAATGGTCAATTCCTCCTCCTCTTTTTTTGTTCTTTTGCATGCTGTTTATTTGTTGAAGAGGTGGGTGTTCTGTTGGGCAGTTTCTATGTTGTGGATTTGGTTGGTTACAGCCTTGTGGTGTTAATCTGTCCCTCTATCTCTGTACTTCCTGCAAACTGCTAGTTAGATGTGGAAACTTGAGCCGTTTGAGGTTTGATCTTTGTTCTGAGGAGAATGCCTCACAGGCAGAGTGAGTGAGGCCCCCACCTGCATCAGGCAGGAGGAGCGCAGGGCAGTTAACACTTTCTCCGCCATAACAGCCCATGATGGACAGAAACAAGGCAGATGAACTCCCCAAGCTGCAGGTCGGCTTCATTGACTTTGTCTGCACTTTCGTCTACAAGGTGAGTCCTTTGCTTTCTCAGGCCCCAGTCTTTGCCTTTGTCTCTGATAAAGCTGGGATTCCCAAATGCCATCCAGAATAATAAAGCCTGGTGAGTGACCAGTAGAGGGTATTTTCCAAAGCTCTTCTCATCTGCAGCGGCATCTGGTCCTCAGGACAGCCCTCGGGGTCTTGAGGGACCAATGACCGAGCATGGTTTCAGACACGGAAGGAAGAAGCATGGCAGATTTACTCCCTCCCAACTTCCCCAGCTGGTGGAAGCGTGACAGTTCGACCTTCAGCTCTTGCTCAAGGTTAACGTCTCCCTCTTGAGAATCCCACTGCCCCCAATCCCATAGAATCTGTGCCTCCATCCACCTTCTGTCTGTTCCTCTGACTTTGGCCATGTTACACACGAGGCCACAGAGGCCACAGATGAGAAATGACAGGCCCAGGGTCACCAGGGTCAGCCGTAAAATGGGATCAGAACCTGGGCCCCTGACCGGTCCAGGGCTCTTGTGTTGCATGGGCTGCGTCGGTTCTGTGAGGGGGAAGTTCACCCGCGCCTCTGATACAACACAGGATAATGGGGATGGGGGGGCCGGGGGCGGGGAGGCCGTGTTATGTCCAAATCAGCCTCCGCTTGCAGCCCGGACCCTGGGCCGTGGCCCCTGCACCAGAGGCTCTGTCTCTTCCAGGAATTCTCCCGTTTCCATGAGGAGATCACCCCCATGCTTGACGGGATCACCAACAACCGCAAGGAGTGGAAAGCACTCGCTGATGAGTATGATGCCAAGGTGAAGGCTCTGGAGGAGGAGAAGCAGAAGCAGCAGGCAGCCAAGCAAGGTCCGTGGGACAGGGAGGACGGGGAGGACGGGGAGGACGGGGAGCCCTGACCTTCATGCTGGGCGCTCGTGGTATGCCTGGCCTGGGCTCAGAGCCTCACACACGGAGTCCCGTTTGGGCCTCCCCACCACCGATTGTTGTCCCTGTTCTACAGGAGGGCTCTGAGAGTCACAGGAGTGCTGTGGCCAAGTGACATCGTCAGTAAGAGGCAGAGGTTGCTTCCCCAGACTGAGGGTCCCAGCAAAGATGCCCTCACTGCCCCGCGACCAATGTTGGACAGGTTCCAATTAGGAGGCTGTGGACATAGGGCCCTATCCAGGGACAAAGGGGAAAGCCTAAAATTATTGGTTGGAAGGAATTTTAGAGGTCATATTTGCAGGCTTCTGTCTGATGTTTGAATCCTGTCTATACCATTAGGAGCCTTTGCTTGCACACTACCAGTGATGGAGGGCTGACTACCTTCCTTGAAAGTCTAATTCAGTGCCACTATTAGAAAGCTATTCCTTGAACTGAAACTATTCCCCTTCAAACTTCCCCCTAGTGGACACAGGCCTGCCTTCAGGAATCAAACAGCATTCGTGTTTTTCCATCGCTTCCCAGTCTACAGCATGCTCCCCCTCCCCCAAGTCATTTCCTTTACTGGTTGTGTGGCCCTCGTCCCCTCACAGGACAGGGGTTCTGGTCCTCATGCCACACTGACTGTGCTCCCCTGCACACTGTCCCTCTACACATGGTTCTCAGCACAGAGAGGTCGCCAGCTCTGCTCTACTCTGAGCAGTGTGGGCGATTCTGAACTGGCAGCTACAAATGTGGGGCCACCCCTCACAGTTTTGTAAATTGTGCTTTGCACAGCTCCAGGTGGGGTGGTATTACAGCCACCCCAGACTTGTATCACAATTACAATTTTCCAGAAAATGGTGGTAAAGTGTCCAGAGGAAGAAGTGCCTCTTTCTAATTTGCCCATATTGTCTTAGGGGCTAATGGTGGGTCTCTGCAAACTTACAGCCTGTGAGATGTCTTCTGTTTGGCCTGCATTTGTTGAAAATGTGAATTAGCTGTGCACATTTTAAAATGGAGATATTTCCAGTTTTAAAAATCCACATTTCCAGCATGTTTTGTAAAAGACGGAGATCTGGCCTCCTGCCTCTGCATTTCTGCATGATAACAGGGAGCTGGAGATGAGTGGCAGGCCCCACCCACCCATTCAGGTGGGACAGGGAGTCTCTCCAGTGGGCACAGTCCCCACCACTCCCTGTTGTCTCTCAGACATTGGTGCCAAGTGGGGTGGCCATGTATCATTGTGACTGCTATTTTTCTTTTATTTTTACACATATAATTATAAAAACACAGTAACTCCAAATTTGTAAGGCTTTATATATTCCTTTATAATAGTTTTTCCCTTATTCTTAGACACTAATGCCTCCGTGGTAAAGAAGTCTCTTTTTTAAAAAATATATTTTATTGATTACACTATTACAGTTGTCCCATTTTTCCCCCCTTCATTCCCCTCCACCCTGCACACCCATCCCCCACACATTCCCTCCTTTTGGTTCATGTCCATGTGTCATAGGTTCTTTAGCTTCTACATTTCCCACACTATTCTTGCCCTCCTCCTGTCTATTTTCTACCTACCATCTATGCTACTTATTCTCTGTACCTTTTCCCCCTCTCCTTCTCCCACTCCCCTGTTGCTAACCCTCCATGTGATCTCCATTTCTGTGGTTTTGTTCCTGTTCTAGTTTGCTTAGTTTGCTTTTGGTTTTGCTTTAGGTGTGGTTGTTAATAATTGTGAGTTTGCTGTCATTTTACTATACATGTTTTTTATCTTCCTTTTCTTAGATAAGTCCCTTTAACATTTCATAAAATAAGGGCTTGGTAATGATGAACTCCTTTAACTTGACCTTATCTGAGAAGCGCTTTATCTGTCCTTCCATTCTAAATGAAAGCTTTGCCTTATAGAGCAATCCTGGATGTAGGTCCTTGCCTTTCATGACTTGGAATACTTCTTTCCAGCCCCTTCTTGCCTGTAAGGCCTCTTTTGAGAAATCAGCTGACAGTCTGATGGGAAGTCCTTTGTAGGTAACTGTCTCCTTGTCTCTTGCTGCTTCTAGGATTCTCTCCTTCATTTTTACCTTGGCTAATGTAACTATGATGTGCCTTGGTGTGTTCCTTCTTGGGTCCAACTTCTTTGGGACTCTCTGAGCTTCCTGGACTTCCTGGAAGTCTATTTCCTTTGCCCGATTGGGGAAGTTCTCCTTTATTATTTGTTCAAATAACTTTTCCACTTGATGCTCTTCCGCTTCTCCTTCTGGTGTCTCTATAATTCAGATGTTGGAACATTTAAAGATGTCTTGGAGGTTCCTAAGCCTCTCTTCATTTTTTGAATTCTTGTTTCTTCATTCTTTTCTGTTTGGTTGTTTCTTTCTTCCTTCTGGTCCACTCCATTGATTTGAGTCCCAGTTTTCTTCCCATCACTATTGGTTCCCTGTATATTTTCTTTTATTTCACTTAGCATAGCCTTCATTTTTTCATCTAATTTGTGACCAAATTCATCCAATTCTGTGAGCATCCTGATCACCAGTGCTTTGAACTGTGCATCTGATAGGTTGGCTATCTCTTCGTCACTTAGTTGTATTTGTTCTGGAGTTTTGATCTGTTCTTCTGTTTGGGCTTTTTTTTTTTTTGTCTTGACATGCCTGTTACGTATGAGGGGCGGAGCCTTAGGTGTTCACCAGGGCGGGGCAGCCCAGTTGCTGGGTCGTGATGCTGTATGTGGGGGTGGAGTCTGAGAAGGAGCAATGGTGCTTGCTTCACTCTCTGTCGGATTTCAGTCCCTACTGCTGCTTCCCCCAAGCAAACTGGGCCCTTTTGGTGCTGATTCACAGGTGGGTGGTTTGTGCACATTCTAGGACCTTGTGGGTCTCTCCAACACACTCCTGTGAGGTTGGGAGTCTCTCCAGGCACCTCAACCCTCACAGGTGTTTTGAATTGGTGTTTTGAGGCTCTATTTCCCGGCACTGGGACCCTGGGTTATGTGGTCTGTCTCGCTCCCCAGTTTTGCCTGGTCTATCTGCGCATGAATGTGTGACCACCCAGTCAGCCAGCCACCTTGCATATCTCACTGGGTCTGCCTGCTGCCACCCCACACCCGGGGTCATCAGCTGCTGCCTGCGCACCCGGGGTCCTCAAGCCACAGCTTTTTTTGCCACGACCCCTCTCCACCCTGCTGCCCAACTCCACCCTTCCTACCCGTCTGGATGAATGTGTCTATTTTAACTCTTTGGTTGTCTGACTTCCATACAGTTCAAATTTCTGTCAGTTCTGGTTGTTTTTTTGTTTCTATATTTTTGTTGTCCTTATTTTGGTTGTGTGAGGAGGCACAGCGTGTCTACCTATGCCTCCATCTTGGCCAGAAGTCCCATGACTGCTATTTTTCTTAGTGTAGAGCAATACTCTTGCTTTCTCAGGTCCCTCTTATCTTCAGCTTGCCTTCAGCATGGGTGGTTATCTGCTGCTGGCCCTGGAAAGCCCTGAATTTGTGATTCTTGGTCAACATCAAGGCAAAGGGGAAGCCCTCCTGCAGCCTCCTCTCAACTGGTATTCTCTTTCTGTCTGCTTGCAGCAGGAAATCAGCCTGGAGGGACCCCAGGACTTGGAGGGGATGCCCCAGCGTCCAAGTCATGCTGTATCCAGTAAGCCAATGGGGATCTGCTGACCAAAATGGCCCTGCCCTTCCTAGGAAGAGACCACCCAAGCCAGCGGCAAATAGGACACCTTCCTGAGAAGTAACAGAGTCTTGGATTTGAAAGCTGAATGAGATTTTAGTTTACTTCTTATCTAGGGGCTTTCAAACAATGTTTCAGTTTTGAGAATTTTTTCTTGAGCTAAAATCAATGTTCTAGCTTTTGTAGACATCAATTAAATATGTAATTAATGCCAGACTCAAGTGCTCACTCAGAATCATTTTTGTTCTCATGCTTTCATTTTCTTATTATTACAACCATTTTCAATCACTCTCAAAAGCTGAGCATCATACAATAAATCCGCACCTATCACCCTATTCCAGTATCCAGGTTCTGCCACATTTGCTTCACCTGTCCTTTTATATTGTCCAACTCTTTCTTAGATGAAGTATGTAAAAGACAATTCCAGACATACCATTCTAGACATAAGGGCGTGTTCTAACATCACCCCATCATTACCACATGTAACAAACGAACACCCAGAACCCACCTGTGGCTGATGCTGTGGTGAGCTGTCGGGCCCTTTACTGGAGAGCCAAGGGCTCATTCATGGTCCAGCAGCTGGGAACACTGCCAGTAGAGAGCCCCCCAAGCCGACCCCTTTGGGGATCACTTCAGCTGCTTGGAGACACTTTGCCCTAAGTCGCACTCTTCCCCTGGGTGGCCTGCATGCAATGACTGATCCATGCCAGGCGTTAAGGTCTGGTCCTCTTGGCCCCAGAGGGGACAGCTGTGCAGGGCCACCATAGCTCCAGGACTCCTCATGGGGCCCCCCGAGGTGGCCACCGGGCTCTCATTACAGCTCAGCTTCTCCCTCTGCCCACTCCTACCACCTCCCCTGCCCCAGGCATCATTCCCAGGGGCTCCTTCGTAATCACCCTGCACACAAGGCCCTCTGTGGAGGCTGCCTTTAGGGGAACCCAACTCAGACAGTGGTCCTTCTCCCCCACCGTCACACAAATGTCTGTAATTGTCCGTTTGCTCAAATCTGATCTGAACAAGACATACACTTTTAGTTGTTATGTCCTCTGAGTGTGTTTTAATCCATAACAGCGCTTCCTTTTTCCTTGTTGCAAAGTGTCGTTGTCCCATATTCTCATGTATGCATTTGCTCCCTCTGTCCCTGGTTCTCCTGTAGGTGTATGTCGGCTCTTGTTGCTTTGCAGAGAGGGAATACATGGCTTCTCCAAACTGTTAGTAAACCACTGATCTACTGTAACTGCCCCTCCCCGTTTTTTACGTAAATGAGGAAGCTGAAGGCCAGCAAGCAGATGGGCTGTGCAAAGTTCACGGCACAGCTCCCTGGTTGCCCTCCAGAGGCAGCTGCCCAAGTTCACAAGAACACAGTGTACAGGGTACTTGTCCCTGTGACTTGCCTAGCAGATCAGTCTGAGCTCCTGACGCATGAGCCTTGCCTATACTTTCAGGTCATTATGCAAACAGGGAGCTGGGTCTGGAACACTCATCTTTCAACTCCAGAGCTAGGTTTCCTACCCTCCTGAAACTAATGCTCCCAGAGCAGTGGTCTCTTAAACAAAGGCACGTCTCTAAGCACATCACATGTAGTGACTAAGTGGTAAAGAAGAGGAGTGTCACCCAGGTGTATACAGGTGGTGGTGCTGGCCCAGGCTCTGTCCTTTAGGCAGATTCCCTCCATTCTCTTTAGTCTTCAGCCTTCCCCACCTGTCAAGCGAGGGTCACAATCTCTGCCACGCTGTGCACAGGGCTATGGTTCAACCAAATGAGACCATGCACGATGAGGATGGCATCTCATGTTGACGAAGTGCCTCTAATGTCCTAAGTACTGTGCACGATCTACTTCATCCTCACAACAACCCTATGGGGTAGAAACGGTGACCAGCCACAGTTAATGCACGACGAGGAAGAGACCCAGAGAGGTTAGGAAACCTGCCCAACGACACCCAGCTGCCAAGTGGGGAAGTCAGGACACAGAGCCACGCAGCCTGACACCAGACTCCTGGCTCCTAACCATCTTCCCTGCAACGTAACTGCTTCTGAGAACATGCCTTTTGTAGGACCTTGGTGCTCATCCAAGCTAATCATCTTGTTTCCTAGTTGGGGACACCAGAGGCCAACGAGGTGCCTTGTCCAAGATGCACAACACAAAAATGGCAGAGCTGGGTCTCAACACACAGGTCTGGAAGCTCTTGATCTCCCATTCTATCTCTCTCACCACTGGCTGCAGCTTTGAAGAGACTGTGTCTGTGGCTCTGTGGCTCGGGAGCCTCCCTGGCCACGTGTAGTCATCAGGCCATGGGTAGGAGCCTCTCACTTCACCATTCGTGGGGCTAGGCACCCTGCAATGAATGGAGAAGCACCCTGTCCTCCCGGAGTTTAGCATCTAGTCAGGGGGTGACAGACACTGAGCAATCCCATGGAAGACCTCCTCAAGGACTTGAACGTGCGAGGGAACCCTGTTGCTAAGGGCACCCCCCTCATTCATTTTAAAGGAAAAAACCACCATATGTTCCCTTCCAGCCAATGAAATCTAAACAATTTCCAGACTGAAAAAATAATCACCAGAACAATGACAAACCATTTTTGTCAGTAATAAACGACAATTTAAGGACAGTGTGTACATAATATGGAACAGAATGGCTGTCCCTGTTCTTGTTTGCATGTGGTTTTCTTCGTCGGCGTTTTGGCACTCTGGAGGCACGTGGGTATCTGGCACTCAAAGTACTTAAAAATGCTAATGGGAAAAAAATAACATTAAAGCAGCTTTAGGACAAAAGAAAAACTAAACCCAAGAATGCTTTGAAACTGAGGAAAGGCACACATGTCCAAGTCTTGGTCTTGGAAAATGCCACCTCTTCATGGCTCTGGCTGGGAGTGAGTGAGCAAAGAAAAAAGTGTCTAGCTCACCTAAACACAGTACACACTTCAAGTCTGTCCTCCACCTCCTCTGACCAAAACTTGCTTTAGAGTTCATTGGTGAGTGTTTTTGCCTGGAACTACAAATATCCCATTCGGCACATTCCTTCAGTGTGCTCGGGTGGACAGGTTGATGCCCCAAAACAAGGAAGTCCTTGATCAGAAAGTGGTGTAGCTGCATAAAAGTCACAGTGAAAAGCAGGGATGAGAGATCTACTACATGCGGTAAGTCTGAGTGACTCATTATGATTCATGAAAAGTGTGTGAAGGAAGGAGAAGTGAGCTCAGAAAATTCTGGATGGGTGGGGAGTACACACTGACCAGGGTCTTGTCTGAGAAGGTGACACCAAAAGCAGAACCCTTTCCCCAGTCGCTTGACAGGCACACAGGACCAATAAAGACACACCTGGGCAGGGCTGTGGGTGGTGTTTCCTGTTTAATCTCCATAGTGTATTTGTTAAGTTTATTTATAAGCAGATCACTTCACTATTTACAGTACATGAGCATAGAGATTCTACAGTTTCTGTGATGTAAACAATAACTCCACAGTGGGAGTCTGAGAAAAGAAGCCAGTTCTGAAGTATTTACAGAGGTTAAAATAGAACTTTATACTCACAGGATAATAATACATAGAGCAATTTGGTTAAATTATCTATGAAACTATAGAATCTGACAATGTACAAATACAGGAAAACATTTTCTCATTTAGAAGGTAAGACAGATAAATCACAGCAGAAATAAAATAGGGACAATAACAACCACAATAATTAAAAGCAAAGAAGGGTTCTTCCTTGCCTCTTACAGATAAAGCATTTATATAAATAAGGACACAACCCAACAAAATGGAAAAAATATATAAAAATCCTCTACCAATTAAAAAAAATAGCAAAACTAAAAACTCGATTCCCAATCATCAGCAGTGTCCTTTAAAAAATTAAAATTTAGCTTTCTATTATAAATAACAAAGCGATGTGTCCCTCTGTGTAGGTGAAATTCTTGCACCTTTCTCAAGAAATGCATCAATGCAATTCCACACACACGCAGACAGACGGGCATGCGGACGCACGCACGCACAGACACACACGCACAGCCTCGCACTCACACACCCCAGGCTGTAGTTACCTTGTTGAGCTTCCTAATAAATAATGCCCCCTACGGAGTACCCCTGGGGATGCCCGGACCTCACAAGGTTAGCCATTCCCTGGTGTGACCCTGTCACAGAGCCGGGGAAAGCCCTGGCTTCCTATCACTCAGAATTCTCTAGGTTGCACGGTCACACCGAGAGAAAATAATTTGAGTCCAAGATTCGGAAATGCTGGAAGGGACCAGAGGGACCACCTTGCGCAGTCAATTAAGGCTAGCTACAAATACTGTCTCTTTAGAAACCTGGGGGTGGGGAGAGAGATCTCATGTTGGTTTCACCACCAGCAGCTGCTCCAGAAGCAGCAGGTGCTGAGAGCCAATGCTGATACCATGGCACAGGAGGTGAAGGGGGTGGGTGTGCATTCCCAGAGCAGACCGCACTGAGTCGGACTTCGGGGTGGTCACCTTCCCCAGAAACCATCTGGAAAGCCAAGTGGTCCACTTCCCTGCTTTACTGACCACTTGACCACTCTCCCCACGCCCCTTGAGATTTCCAACCTGTTTCCGTCGGAATCAGAACATCCCTCAAGAAACAAAGTTGGGAATAGTTTATGACTTTTTATTCCTAACACAAAAACACTTGACAAGATTTTAAAATACAAAATATAGAAACAAAAACTAACAACAAAAAGGTATATAACCTGTTTGGCTATTTTGGTGGACCTCATCAAAGGCCATGGCCAGTCCCCACACAGCATCCTGACACCCAGCCCATCTGCTTGTCCCGAGGGTGAAGTGCGGCCCACCTAGCAGAGGGTCACTTAAGAGGGTCAGCAGCTTAGCTGCCAGTATTGCAGTTACAGTAAACCCCTCCAGGGCATCTGGACACAGGGTCCACTCCCATCTCCTCTGCCCACAGGAGAGCTAGTGCACTTCTCGGTCCGTGTGCGTCTGCATGGTGGCTTCTGAATTCTCCTGAGCGGTGTTCACTGGGCTCTAAATATTACAGACAGTTCACCCGCGACAGTACGTTTCATTCCCAAAGCGGGTGTTGGACAGCAAGGTGGCGGAAAGGATTTACTTGCCTTCCATCTAGGTAGCTGGTGGATACAGTCTTTGGCCACTAGATGGCGACTAGACGTTGATAAGGCAAAGTGCTGAAGTGGAAGCGAACCAATCCCTTCAAGTCACCCAGAGCAAGGCCAGCAAAGTGGAAAAGGAGGCTTTATTATGCTTCCTTGAAGGATCCTTTGACAAAACATACAGCACAGGGGGGATTCTAGCTACATAAGGACCTCTGGGAGGTGCTGTTGCAGATCCCAGGGGCCACCTACAAAACTGTATTTTTCCAAGCCCCCAATTCGGGCAGCTGGGTTTCTGAGCTGCTTCTGGAGGTGCAAGGGATTCTGATGCAAGAGTCTCTGATAATCTGCCCCCCTATCACAAAGAAGCCTCAGTCCCTGTGGCATACCGTTCAAGAAACAGAAAAGCTGCCCTAAACACACGCAGTGCAATCGATGGAGGCCTCCTGTTGCCCCTTTTTACAATCATTTTAAAAGAAACGTGTGAAAAGTGCCTACAGTAAGCTGTTTTGAAAAAAACAGTGTATTGCTAGTATTGTCTGAGAGCAAGAGACAAACAGCCAAGTGGTCAGAACATTCAGGTTCATACAGTAGCTGTTTGGCAGGGTGATGACGAGGCTAATGTGAGACTGGACATCGCCACCTAGCCAAGCTGGGGTTGGACTCCCACCATCCCCACTAGAAACTATGGCTTAGACCTGTCCTGGGGAGCTGGCCTTCTGGTGTAAGGTCGCTCTGCCAGGACCATGTGGGTTTGGACCTGCTGCTGGTTGGTTACCTTGCAGAGCACTTCACCCGAATGTGAGCTGGGTGTGGCCAGAGAAGGGAATCTTATCAGAGAAGGGGACTGGAGTGTTCCTCCCGTCCAATATTCTCCTTTGCTGGGTGAGGAAATGCAGGCCCAGGGCCACATAGCAGGGAAGAAACATCGGCTTTCTCACTCCGAGATGGCTTATAGTTAAATGACTTGGTGTGCAAATCCATTTCAATCAGCTGGGCTGTTTTATTTTTTTATTTAAAAAAAGGTACCAAGATCTAAACTCACAGTTCCCTGTTTCTAGGGCCTCCAAGAGAGGCCAGCAGAGGGCTAGGCCTAGGATGGGCTCTCGGGCTGCTGCTGTCTCGGGTCCTCTGCACTCTCCCCCCTCACAGCAGCCCCTCCCTGGTGCCCTGTCCCAGGCCCTAGGACAGCAGCTCACACAGCCAGAGGAGACCCACAGTTGCCAGCATAGTCACATGGAAGCAAGCTGAAGTGTTGTGGTTTTCTCAAAGTGCTTTTATTGGTTCAATGCAAAGTTAGCCTCTGCCTGCTTCCTGGGGGTCATGCAGTGGGCTCCTGAGGGCTCTCCCTCCGCCCCTGCCATCTGTTTTGGGCCAAAGGCATCTCTGCGCTCATAGGCTTCCCAGCTCCCAAGCTCTCCCTCCATTTACCCTGTACCTCCGGTTTGCCAGACAGCCCTGGAGCCTGTCTGTGTGTGCAAATGCCTTAGGGACTCAGGGACCAGCTTAAACATATTGCACGTCAGTACTAAGCGGTTTCCTTTCTGCCCCCATGGGAAGGGATGAGGGGTCCTTTTCTTTGGCCAATGGAACCACTAGGTTCACTCTATTTGTTACTGTGCATCCAATTTCCTTCCTTGATCATATCTGAGGGTGACTGCTAAATCTCAAATGCTAAGAAAATTACTGCAGTTTTGATGTCAAGTCAGATCAGCAAATCCTCTAGGGTGGCTTATGCTTCGTAGTCGGTATGACCCATCCCTCAAGCTGCAGGCTCAGCTGTGAGGCCTGGGATGGGGCTCCGACCTACCTGTCCAGACACAAGAATCTGTCTTTCCTGCCCCCACCTACGGCCCACCCACACGGTGGCCTGGGCATGTAGATGGCATACACCTAGAAATCACTATCAGAACGTCAATAACCATGGGCTTCAGGCGATGAGAGCTTCTCATTGCATCATCCTTTTGCACGTCGGGACTTAGGTACTGAGTCTTTGAGCCCAGAGCACTCCTCCCACCACCACTCCCCAGCCCCCGGAAGCCCTGCCTCTCTCCCGAGCATGTCCTACGTGCTACACAGCCAGATCGCACAGCAGACCCAGACACCCAAATGATGCTTTTGACTCCAAGCAGTTTTCTGATTGGGGGGACAAGGTGTGGAGGGGTGGGGGGTGGGGGCCTTCGCTACACTCCATCCACTCATATCCTTGACCTCTTTGATGCATTTTCCTTCGGTAACCAGAGCCCCCGAGAGTGAGGATTCTGATTCAGCCTTGTATCGACTGAGGAAGGAGATGGAAGAATTCCACTTAGCGGTTGGATTGGGTATTTTTGGAAAACACCAGCACAGCACAGAGACGGACAGTGCAATCTGCCCTGCGTGGGCGGCTACCGACAGAGCCTACAGTAAGCTTTATGGCAATCACATGTAAACATCATCGAGAGCAAACACTAGGACAGAGCTACGACGAGATGGTTGCCAATGGCAGCTGCTCCCTCTGGGTTACTCCTTAAGTTGGTGGGCAAGAGACCAAGGTTAACTTGTTTTCCTGGAGAGACCTTGGAGTCTCCTTGGTAAGTAATACACAGCACCGAATGAGTCTTCTGGACAGAGGTGGTCTGCAGGGCCGGTCAGCTCTAGAACCTGCAGCCTTTCCGTACCGGACGCTGAGCAGAAACTGATGGATGTCCTTGGCAGGATCCCTACCCCACCGGTGGCCCCAGCTCTGACCATAGGCCCATCATGTCCCACGGCCATGCTCGATCCCTACTCTGCTCAAGGGCCAAGGTTAAGTAACTTCAAGAGCCCTGTATTGACCTGAAGTGAAAGGACAGCTTCAGCTGACCAGAGAGATGGGAGAGACTTGTCCCTCCCTAACAACCTGCCCTTTTTTACCCTAAAGGACCACGTGCCCATGGTAGGACCTCTGGTCCAACTCTAAATCTCGAGTTCTCTCCTGCCGGCTCTCAGAGGGTGAAATCTGTTACTCCTCCACGTGAACAAGGACTCAGGGGAGGCAGCAGATGGATTTAAATTCCATTCCATAACCATTTATTGTGTGCCTACTGTGTGCTAGGCAGTGAACAGCTATAAAAGGAATTTAGGATGTTCGGGTCTGTGCTGTGGGAAGTCCCTTGTTTGGTCCATCTCATACACCCTGCCTCCCCCAAACATGTTCATGTCCGCTATTCCACTCTCCACCCCCACCCTTAATGGGTTGTGTGTCACAGGAATATGGGGAGTCCTGTGCCAGGGAATGGCTTTAGGGAAATTTTCTCTCATAGGTCAGAATATGACAGACAGGAATGGGCCAGCATGAAATCCAGCCACCATATTTGATGTGTGATGGAAACTTTTAGAAGATTAGACCAAGATGTCTAATAGGTTAACCTCTGATCAATTAGTAGTGTCTGCCCAGAGCACTGTGATGAGGATTCTAATAGCAGACCAGGCTCAAAGAACCTGAGTGCTGTGGTTGATTAGTTACGTCTGCCACTGGCTAAGGGTGTGGCTATAGTGGTGCGCATGCTGCATATTGGCCATCCTGAGCTAGAATTGCCTCAGCAGAAGCTTAGACTGGCAGGGACCATGGAGATCAACTTGTCCAGTTCTCCCCCTGTCTCCTCCAGCCTTCTCTGCACGCTTGTAGTTTGCTCACCACCCAGAACAAGCTCATCAGCTGGCTCAGTTTACCTACTGAGGTATTTGAAAAATCTTTTTTAAAAAATCAACTATCGATTCTCAAAGGACTAAGCCTGGCATTAGCAATAGGTTCACTTAGTTTGTTCAGTTTAATGAGTCAATTTCAAACTTTGTTAAAGCAGCAGGACCCCTTTCCTTTGCTTTTTAAAATACAAACATTTACCAAGGAGCACTGACGTCTGAAAGTGGTCAGGCCGGAGCGGCTCTTGCTGGAGCAGAAGCCATGTGCTCACAGCCTGCCTGGCCATGCTCTCCCTTCGATGGCCCCCAAGGCACCTGCAGATCACCCAAGCAGGACATGGCTTTGATGTCACTCAAGCACACAAATTTTAACGTAAACTCCAATCAGAACGCTTTCTAAGTTGTAAAGGAGCTCGGAGATTGCTTTATCCGTCCCCAACCCTCACACCCTCTTTTTGCTTCTCCGCCCCATGCCACCCAAACAACTTGACAGCTGAGGAAACAGAAAGACAAGCTGAAGGGAGTAAGATGGGCTGATGACTGGCCCAGAAAGGATGGCTGCTCCCAAATCACCTGTCCCTGACACTCCAGGTCAGTCAATGAAGTTCTGACATCATGTCTATAGGTGTGGGCAAACCACAGGGCCCCTTGGATGGAAATGCGTACCAGAGCTTGAACTCACCTAATGCTGGCGAATTAGCTGTTGACCCCCACGATGAGCTTGTAGGTTCTAGTTTGTGGACCGATTTAGCTGAACTCACCTCTCCCAGCTCTGAAACTCTGCATCTTGACCCAAGCTGCCACAGGAGTGCGAGACCAAGAATCAGGAGGCCCAGGCTGGGCCACTGCTCTGCCCACTCACTGACGGACTATGGGACCCCAGGGAAGCCATTTCGCCTCTTGAGGAACTGCCTGCCTTCCTCAAGAGGATCTGAAGACCCACGGCCAGGCAGAAACTCTTAAGTGTGAGCTGGGCAGCAGATGAAGGCTCTGAATATAATTGGACCCAAACTCACTCGATGAGAGACGGGGAGGGTCTTGGCTGAAAAGGCCCAGAAACACCTCTCCCCTGTTCCTCGCTGTGGCTGCAGGCTGCACTTCCCGGCCACGCAGCACCTCCGGGGCGTTCTGGCGAAGGGAGCAGAGCAGCTCAGTGGCAAACACCTCACACAGTGCATAGTTAAAAATCAAGGAAGCGATACGATAACCCCAGGCACAGTACGTCTGAGCCATAAATACATTATTTTAAGGATATACTTTGTTTTCTTCAATTAAAAATGAGTTTATAATCCTGATCCTATTCACAAGTAACAATTTCATCATCACGCGCTACGGACAAGAAATGTTATGGCGAACACAGCTGCACGTCTACGAGGGGAAGTCGGTCAGGGAGAAGGGGAGGTGGGTGACTGACCCAGCACTTGGAGACGCACCCGGGACAACCCGTCAGAAGCGAGGACACTAATGTGGCAGTGGAACGTCAACACCATGGAAATTCACAGACAGAAGCAGCTTTGTTCAATGTAAACATTGATTTTTTTAAAAGGACAGCAGTTTCAAGTCTCTCTCGCTCGCTCTCTCGTGTGTTCTCTCGCACGCTCGTTCGCTCTCCTTCTCATATACTTATTTTCTTTGAAAACGTAAACATATTGAAAGGGCCTTGTCTGAGGTATTGAGGTATTCCTCGAAGGTTAAGGCTGTGATCAATGCAGGCTCTGCTGGGCCTCCTTCAGCAAGCTGTCAAAATCCATGGCCTCGTACTTGTTTTTCACTGATGCAGGAAGGGCCTCTTCTGAATTGGAATCTGGGCAGGGGGTGGAGCAGGCAGTGAGTGGGGAAGGCAGGCAGGGAGCAACGCAGCAAGGCCGGACCATCAGAAAGTCTGCCACCGTAAAACGGACGTGGCCCAAGGCCACAGACAGCACTGGACAGTGCGCATCGGCGCTGCCATTCTGCTGTGACCAACGTCTCGGGGCCCTGGCTGCCATCGGTGGAGTGGGGGACCTCACGTAGGGCACCCCAGAGCTCCTTTATCCTCTAATTCTACTTCCGCAAACAGCCTCCCTCCCGCTGGCAAATCACTGCAGACGCCGCCTGAGGCAGCCTCCGAAACCGATGCCCTCCCCGTCCAGCTACAGACCAGGGTCCCACAAGTGGGCACGCAGCCAGGTGGCTCGCTGCCTGGCCTGGAACCCTCCGAGGTCTGAGACTCAGCCCTGCAGTAAAGAAGCTGTGTCAGGCTCTCTCCTGCAAATAATTCTCTCCGAATTGTACTTCTTTGTCTTCCTTCACCAACCTGTCCCCAAATGGTGAGGGCACGGCAACAATATTGTTTCCCTGGGGTGCCTTCGTGGACAAGGCTGCTGCCTGTTGGGGTCGCCATGAAGGGACCCTCAAAGAAACAGCAGTCATGGCTCTGTCACCATGTGGCTGTTAGCACAAGATTGGACCCTCCCAGAGGCCACGGGAGACTGAACCTCTCTTTCTGGTACCAGTCCTGGGTCAGGACAGGACGGAGCAGAGAGCAGAGGAAAAGCAAGACAGCAGCCTCACGGCCAAGTGGCTGCAAAGGCACACCGGTCCGCACTCAGAGCTCAGGTGTGGGCACTAGCTCTGGGTCTCATTAAAGGAGGTCTCAGCCCTTCATGTTACAGAGGACGGCGGGGCCTCAGGGACTTACCGTAGTCGGTGTACCTGGGCCAGCAGAAGCGCTGGAGTCCTCCGTAGCTCAGCTGGAATGAGGGCTCATTGTGCTTCCGCAGGGCGGCGCCGTTCCTCAGGGAGAGGGCGGCGTGCTCAGAACACCGGTAGGTGATGAAGCCGTGCTTCTCGCCCCTGCAGGGAGATGACAAGGGGACCATGTCACTGGGCCAGCTTGGTCGACACTGTCGGACCACCTGTGACTAGAAAGGGAGCAGAAAGCCCATGATCCAGTAACCATGTCAAAGAGAGACGAGGACAATGGCTAAGGTGACCTCTGCAATGTAACAGTAGTAGGAGCAGGTCCTTTACTGAATGTCTGCCAGTGCTGGCCGCCCACACATCAGACCACCCATAAGCGGGCGCTGCTGTTGTCTCCACCTTGGGATGAAGAAAGAGGCTCAGTGGATTCGGAGTTCACCCAAGGCGAGGGGCAGAGCAGGGTACCCAAACTCAGACCCCCCGCCCACTGGCTGGTGCTCTTCACACTCCCGTTTCCCTCGGGATTCCTATTTTCTGAGACTTGCCCCGTCTACGCCTCATCCCACCACGCCAACCCCAGCCACCACTTCCCTGGCTGCTAACTGGGCCTTGCCCTCCCTAACATTGCTGCTTTTCTCTGCAATCCCACCCTTTTTGCTAGATATCTGTTACTCTGGCCAGCTCAGCAGCCACACCCCTTTATCAGAGAGCATGTGCTCAGCTGGGCTCAGGGCACCAGGGGATGTCACGTGACTGTGGCCTTCCCTGGCCACCATGATTTATTCAAGGGTGAGCCTGTCACCCAAAGTAGAACCCCAGAGAATCCATCCCAGGTCTTTGCTGGAACCATGAGGGAGACTCCTGCTCCCACTGGGAGGAGATAAGCTTGGAGGTAGAGGCAGCCACTTTGCCACCATGAGGGAAGCCTACCAGAGAAAGATGCCAAGGCTCGGGAGCCTAAAGTCAGTTCTGCACCCACTTCTGACTGTGTGGTTCCATGAACAAGAGGAAGAATCCTGACTGATATATCCGTCGTCTGCTATGCAGACTCAAGGGTGGAGACAATGTGCAGTGCCCCCACTGCTCAGGACGGGCTCACCAACAGTAGGGGCTGAGCGAACACTCGGCTGAACTACACACACTTCCTGACACTTCTCTGAGCCAGGCCAAAGCCAGTCCCCTCCCGCCTCTTCAAATGGCTGAGACTTGTGTGTGCCTGTAAAATACTAACAAACTGACCCTTGCCTTTAAAGACTGATCTACTTTTTGCTTTTGCCTGCCCTCTCCATATGATACCCCGAGGACTGCGTAGAAATGCTTCCATTTGTATAACGACTCTTTTTTAGAATTGTGGTGCAAACACGTAACGTTTACCACTTTTACTATTTTTAAGTGTACAGCTCGGTCATGTGAAGTATATTCGTTGTTGTGCAACAGACCCGCAGAACTTCTTCATCCTGCAAAGGCTCTCCGCCCACGAGACAACCACTCTCTCACCTCCTCTCCGCAGCCCCTGGCAGCCACCCTTCTACTTCCTGTCCCTACGAGTGTGACTACTCTAGGTGCCTCATATAAGTGGAATTATACAGTCTTTGTTTTTGTGACTGCCTTTATTTCACTTAGCATCATGTCCTCAAGACTCAGCCATGCTTGAAGCACATGACAAGATTACCTTTCTTTTTAAGATTGAATAATATTGCGCTCTGGCTGGTGTGGCTCAGTGGATTGAGTGCCCACTTGTGAACCAAAGGGTCACCTGTTCAATTCCCAGTCAGGGCACCTGCCTGAGTTGTGGGCCAGGTCCCCAGACAGGGCAAGAAAGAGGCATCTACACATTGATGTTTCTCTTCCTCTTTCTCCCTCCCTTCCCCTCTCTCTAAAAATAAATAAATAAGGTCTTTAAAAAATGACTGAATGATATTCCATCATAGGCATGTACTATATTTTCTTTACCCTTTCATCTGTGGATGGACACTTGGGTTGCTGCCACCTCTTGGCTGCTGTGAATAATGGTGCTGTGAACGTGGGTGGGCAAACAGCTCCTTGGAATTTGGCTTTCAATTCTTTTGGGTATATATCCAGAAGTATATGGTAATTCTGTGTCCAATTTTAGGAACCTCTATACTGTTTTCCATAGTGGCTGTGCCATTTACATCCCACCAAGAGTACATAAGCGTTCCCTTTTATCTGCATCTTCGTCAACACTTGTTATTTTCTGTAGCCACTCCAATGGATGTGAGGTGTGTAATGATTCCTATGCAGATGCTGTTTTCTCATTGTGCTTTAAAAGTTATTACTAAGTTAGGATTTAAAAACCTTAACAACTCTTCTTGTAAGTATAACAGTACACACTTTAAAATTGTTTCAAAACTGACAACATTTTTGACATCTAAGCTGTGTACTTATATACAACCTGTTCCCCCGACAGATGAAATGCTGCTTCCCCAGGTGAGTGAGGAAACACCAGGCTGCCCAAGATAGTGGCAGGTCCGGGAGTGGCTGCTGCAGAGGAATGGAGGGGAGTGAGCACTGTGGGGCTGGCAGCGCAGGGAGGTCCTAATGCACACATGCCTTTAACCGCCAGGGGCTGTTTGCTGCCCTGCACCAGCTCGGGGTGGAGAGCCTGAAGCAGACAGAAGCAGACGCGGGGCTGCAGCTCTGGCCCTGCCACAAAGGAGCTGCTCAGCGATTTGTCTGAGCTCCCCGGGAAGAGCAGCCAGAGAAAGAACCAGTGTGGACGTTGCAGGCACAGTGCTGGGAAGCTTAAGAGAATGATAGAAACTGGCTGCTACTGGGCTGCACGATCCTGGTCCAGGCTGTGGATTTCGTCCACTTGGTTCCACAGACCTTCCAGGGCATCGTCTGTGCGGCCAGCCCTGGGTGGGAGCCTCTGCCCTCCCCACACCCCTCCTCTGCCAGAGCTCGACTCCACTCACCTCTTGCTTCTCGCCAGCACCTGGCACTCCACAATCTCGCCGAACACCTCGAAGCGCCTCTTCAGCTCGAGGGAGCTCATGTCGCTGGAGAGATTTCGAACATAGACCACTCGGCCTTCGCCCTGCTCGAGAAGGGGACACAGAGGGACCCCATCACTGTCTGGCTCCTGGGGCCCCCTTCGCGGCAGGCTCCCACAGATTCCTCGTCCCTGTTCCATGATGACGCCTGGCTGAGCGAGTGACATCAGCTGGGGCTAGAGTCAGAGAGGATAATGACAGTCGCTATCCCAGAGGACCTGTCCCACTGGAGAAGGGGGCAGCAGGCTGTCGAATGGGGAACTGACCCCCAACAGAAGAAATTGCCTCCTTGAAGGAAATGAGGCTCATCACTGTTAATATAACGGAGAACGCCATAGCTTCCACATTTGTTTTGAGTCTGAGACTTTTGTGGGTAGTGGGGAGATGCTGGGGTGGAAAGGCAAGGTGGTGGTGGGCAAGCCTTGGCAGCCAGGTTACAGAGGGGCTGGAAGGAAAGTGACGGGACAGAGGACACAGGGCCCCTGGAGCCAACAGTATCCTTGGTTCTGCCCGGGTAGTGTGCACACACTGCGACAAAAGCCACCTTCGGGTGAGCTTGAAGCCATGCCTGAGGGCCCCTAGAAAATCCCAGCAGAGGGCAAGGGTCGGGGGAAGCCCAGCGGAAACCTCCCCTCCTCCACCATCTATGATTGCATTTCGTGAAAGCCACTGCCCTCTTTGACCTGCAGGAGAAACTCCACCATGTTCCTGGGAACCTGGGAACCCGGGCTCCCACAGGCAACACTGGCAGGTTTGGGCGGGACAGGCTTTCTCTGGGAGCAGGTTAAGGCCAGTGATTCTGGAGCCAACCCACTTCACACCACAGATGGCAGGGAGGAGGGAGGGCAGGCCTGCATCCATGGCAGGGCCGTGCCGTCAGCAGTCCCGGGCACTGCCCATCCCACGCCAGGGCTGCGGCTCAGCTAAGCTCCACGCAGAAATCCCCTCCCCCGCCTCCTGAATTTGTCACTCTGCCCGACTGTTCCAAATCTTTGCTTGGCTGGCACCTTTCATCCCTCAGGGCTCAGCTCCCCCTCCCCCTGCTGCCAGAACACCATCCAAATACATCCTCCCCAACAGTCAAAACAGCCAGATATTGGAGCTGTGACGTGAATTGTCGCACAGCGCTTGTCCTGGTCTGTAATTACAGTGCCCATTTCTTGTTTATGCGCCCGTTGTCTCTCTCCCTCTCCCCGCTGCCCAACCGGGGCAGTAGGAGCTCATCTGTCCTGTTCACTGTTGTCATCCGGGCTTAGGACAGTGCCAAGCCTGCCACAACTGCTGAGTGGTCACACATAGGTTCGAAGATTCTCCCTGACAGCCTGCTTGCAGACAAGCTCTGTACCTCTGCAGCAGGCATACCCTATGCGAGCCCCCGGTTCCCCGAAAAGCATACATCGCCAGGAAAGGAACAAAGTGAGAGTCTATTTGCCTTTTTGTGCTTCTGTCTTACTATCTCGTCCCTCCTTTCTAATGGAGGGGCTGGCTGCACCCCCGACCCACCCCCAGCAGCTACCCAATTAATGTTCCCTGTGGGGTGGGGTGGGTGCTTTGCAGCAGGTTCACCAGGCAGGGCTGGGCCTGTGGACTCACTCTGGGGGAGGGTCAGGGAGGGGAGTAGGGAGCAAGGGATGGGCTTTCTTGGCTCTTTAGACCTAATCAATCTGGGGGGCCCTTAGGAAGCATAAGGCCCAACTCCCTTGTGTATAGATGAGTAAACTGAGGCTCTGGGAAGCTGAAGCGCATGCCCAAGGTCACACAGAAGGTGGTGGCGGGGCTGGGCTGTGGCCCGGCTGGCCCAGCTCTGCTCCCCCTACCACGGCCTGCCTTCTGCTGGAGCCCCTGAGGCTGCGCCCGAAATCACCAACAACTGCACGCATCACAGCCAGTCCCTTGGTGTCACTTTGCACGGTGCCACCTTTGATGCCCTTTGGTGACCCTTGTGCTCTTTGAAATGAGAGAAATATAATTATCTTCTGCAGGTCACAGCCAACCTCAAAGGGCTTCGGGTCTACGAAGTCCTGGCCCTTCCTATACCCTTGCTGGTTCCTGTTTGCTCCGGGCTCCAGGGCCCCAGGTCACTTACAATAGCTTTTTCCCGCTGCTTCCTGGCGTGCCGGACGCTTGGCGTTCCGTCTGAACACGGCCCTCTGCTCTCACATCTGTCAGTGAACAAGCAAAGCAGAGGCACTCACTCTCTGGAGGGACCACATGGGGCAGGGGTGGAGCTGCTCCCAGAGGAAGGGATGCTTCTCTCTGGACTCGTTTGTGGGGGAATAACTGTCAGAACCCCACCCCACCCCCCGCAGTGACAGCCAGCACCGTGCATGTGGCCGAACACTGACACACACCCCTCCTGCCACCTTCTGGGGCTAGAGTGTGGGAGCCACCACACTGCCAATCATAACCTTCTGAACCTGGCCGTCCTATGACTTTAGGGATAGAAAGGCCTTTCCACTTCCTCCTCATATTTGATCCGTTGAAAGCAACCCCGATGAGGTCTTATGTTTCCCCATTTTCCAGATGGAAACCCTGAGGTTCAGGTTCAGTACTGGATTTGCCAACGTCAGAAGAGAGTGGAGAAGCCAGAGAAAGGAGGTCTGCTGAACCTAGACCACTGCCCTCTAGTGGTTGGTGCCTGGCCCAGAGCCCCGGCCATCACAGCCCCATGGCCGGTACCACTCTCAGGCTACTCAATCCAGACGCACCGCCCCAGGAGGCCCATGGGTGCCCCATGCCTGTGCCTTCAAGCCTGCTCACACACACTGCCCTCTCCTCCGCAGGGAACGTGGCATGGGAGGCGTGGCGGAGGCCTGGCTCTGCCACATACTGTCTACATCCCTGGAAACATGACACAGCACTGAGTATAAAAGCAGGGCTCCAAGTCGAACAGCCTCTGCTTGAACCCTGGCTCTACCACATCCCTGCTGTGTGCCCTTGGGCTGGGCACTTAAACCCTCCCAGCATCATTTCATCTGTAAAGCAGGAACGATCAAAGGTCTCCACCTCCATGGCCTTTTGTGAGGATCAAGTCAGAAAATGCCTGTAAGTGCTGCCCTCAGGAACTGCTCAATAACTACTTGCTATGTATTTCTATTGAACCTCTTGGAGCCTCCACTTCCTCATCTATAAAATGGGGATGAGAAGCAGATGCGCCCTCATAAGTGCATCTGTAAAGCTCAAACAGGGACGTGGCCTGTAAATTTTAAAGTGCTATACAATAATAGTATCTTTGTCCATTTGCAACGGAATTGGCAGTTTCCCCTGAAGAGTTGAGAGTGCTGGAAAGGTGCCCTGGCGTTTGAGGTTTGTGTTGTTAAACTGTCTCAAAATGCTTCCTGTCGACTGATGCTGGGTAGCGGAAGCACAGGAAAAGAAAGGTGGCTCTGGAGAAGGTTGATAACTAGTTGTCCAGGCTTACCAGGTGCTGAGCTCTGCCAGGCAGCCAAGTGGGAACTGAGTTAACCAGTGAACTTTCCCCAGTGAGCAGAAAAAGCCGAGCCTGAACTTGGCCCAAAAGTAAGAAGAGGAAAAGAAGTCAGGGAGGATTCTAGAAGGCTCCCAATGCTTTGCCAGCAAACTCATGACCACAGGCCCTACCTAAGCACCCCTGGACCTGGCATGGGGGAGGTGAGGCTGGGGAGCGCCAGCTCTGGGGTAGGGGTGGGTTTGAGCAGGAAGAGGAACTCAGTAACCTCCCAGCTAATGCTGCAGAGAAACTGCCTCAAGTGGACCTGAGTCATTTAGCTCCCAGCAGCCCCTGCGGAAAGGGGAACGGAGCCGGAAAGAGCTCAGCCAGGTGTGACACAAGGCGGTTCTGACTGATCATCCTGGCGTATTACAAAGAAGGGCTTTTAGAGAAACCACCGGGGAACTCATTTTGAGTAACATAGTCCAAGGCTTCTAATCTTCAGTTTCTGGGAGTCCCTTAAAATTGAAGGTCCAGTTAGATAGATGTATGTGCACATTTTAATGGGGGAGGAACCTTTGCTTTAATTAGATTTTCAAACAATTAAGAGCTTTGGTGTAGAAATGTAAATAGAACGCTGAATTTTTCTAAGAAAAGCTATCTTTCTATTACTAAATTCTGGTTCTCGGAGTCACACCCTGGAGACTAGGCATCATCACTTGGGAACTCGTGAGAAATGCAAATTATCTACCCCCACCCCCAGACCTACAGTATCAGCCGCTCAGGGGGTGGGGTCCAGCCATCGGCTGCTGCTCACAAGCCCTCCAGGTGACTCAGCTGCACTGCTCTAGAGCCAAGAGCACCATCTAGTGGTCACTCGGGAGCACCTCAGGCAGAGCGTTTGGGACCTGTACCAACCCACCTCAGGCCTCCCCCAGGAAGGTCCTGCTGGGATCAGGGAGAGAAGCAACCTGTCTCCAGGAAAATATGCCAAACCTCTATTCCTTCTGCCCAGCTCCCCGCTGACCTTTGGACAGGCTCCCTCTGCAGTCCGGTTCTGCGAGCAAAGATGGAATGAGCAAACAGGCTCATGACGCATCTTTGCGTCATCCCCACGCAAAGATAAAAGAGCGGGGGCGGGGAGGCGAAGGGGGCGGCGGCTGACTGTGGAGAGTCATAGTGGTGCAGCTCAGCAGTATGAAGAAATGGGAACAGGCCTTGCCACTGCTTTAAACCCAGGTATTTTTCAGCACAATAGAATCATATTCATTTTCCTTTTAGTGTACCCGCGTCACATAGGTATTAAACTGTGGGAATGCATATGTCTCCTCAAAAACCTATCTGTTTTGCAAATATATGAGCAGAAAACAGGTGAATAAGTAAGTTCATTTAGGCATAAGGTCCCAAATGACAGAGAGTAGGTGTTCTTCCCTTCCCGGGGTCAGGAGGTTGGGGCCACTCCTGATTGTCACTCAGCAGGCTTCGCTCCCCTCCAGAACTTGCCCGCGACTCCCCCAAGAGACCACCCTCAGGCCTCTAACCAGGTCATGGGCCACACAAGGAAAAGCAGACCTAGTTTCAAAGCTCCTCCCTCATCTGGCACCCTGGAGACTGGGGTCCTCAGTTGCCGTTTTCCTCCTGAGGCCACCCACCCATACCTGAAGGTCCGGTGGATGGCTGGTGACCAGGAGCGGCAGGATGAGGAGCCAGAGCTGGAGCGGCTGCGGGAACAGAGCTGCCGACTGGCATTGCTTGGTGGGCTCTGGTAGGGGCAGTGGTCAGAGCGAGGGGGGCTGACCCCTGAGTCCTCGTCATTGTCCTCCTCCTCCTCCTCCAGGAGGAAGCTGCTCTCACCACTGCTGCTGCTGCTGTCCTCAAAGACAGTGTCATATTCGGGGCTCTTGCAGGAGGCCAGGTCTTCGTCCTCCAGGGCAGTCTCCAGGAGCCCAAAGTGTTTGGTGAGGCTGGCACGGATCTCGTGGTCTCTCAGCAGCAGACTGTCCTTGGGGGGTGTGCGTGCCCCACAGCTATTGCTTTCCTCCCTGCCGGAGGCCTGCGCCTTGGCCTGCAGGGCACCTTGCTGGGACCAGTCCTCAAGGTGGACCCCAGCTGGCTCCCAGGACCTCAGCACCTTCCTCTGCAGGGCACCCTCTGGCTTGAGCACCTGGCAGTAGTCGTGGTCTCCAAAGGAACATGAGAAGGGGCGCTTCTGGCCAGTCTGGGAGGCTGGCTGAGCTGCGGCATGCCGCAGGTGGGACAGGAGCTCACTCCGCTCTGGGGGCTTCTTTGGCAGCTTGTGGGCCGCCCCTGTGGCAGCCCCGAGCTGGAGGCCCTTCGTGGCGGGGAGGCTGGGGGCTATGTCTTTGCCTGGGCTGTGCTTGATGTCGGGCTTGAAGGGATCCTCATCTGTGGGCTTGTATGGAGGCGTGGTGGGTGGGGTGAGTCCTACCCGTGCAAGAGGAGAAACATGTGAGGTGGAGACTGAGCCCTTCTCCACGAGACACTGAAGCTCTACTTTGGGATGACAAAGGGCGACCCCACTCTCCAGGCTCAATGGGCAGCAGGCGTCACTAACCGATCACTGCAGTGCTGGCTGAGCCTGGGTCACACCATCCATTTTTTTGGAGCTGACATGTGATGGAAGCCATTTGCCATCTGTAGCCTGGCAATGGTAGCTAAAGCCCCCAGGATAGCTTCCTGCGCCACACCCAAGCACTCAACAAGACCTGCTCACCCTCCTCCCACCTGCCTCCCACGTGGGTGTGACCAGCACAGTGTCCTTAGTGCCCCTGCATCTGTCCTTGGCCTCCACCCTCCCCCGTGCACCAGAGGGAACTCGGTAAGAAGGCACAGAGCGCTTCCTCTCTGGGGCTCCCAAAGTCTATAGGATCGAGGCCAAACCCCTTCACCTGGCACTCCTCTCAGCCTTTGAGGGTGCTCTTTCCCTACCCCCCAGCCTGGCCAGTCTCCTCAAGGGCACCTGCACCCTTTCACTCCTCTGTGCCTTTGCTCATGCTCATTCTGCTGCCAGGGAGACCCTTCCTTTCTTTGTCTCTCCAACTCCTACTCATCCTGCGAGCCCAGCTCAAATGGCCCCCACTCTGGGTGCCCTGCAAATCCTCCCAGGCCCCATTCCTGCCTCCCCGGCCCCCCACCTCTGTACTTCCAGAGCTCCAGCGCATACTTTGGAACTAGTGGGAACCACACAGCACTCATCACGGGGTGAGTCTATCTCCTACATAAGACTGCAGACTCCTTCGGGGAAGATGTGTGTGGTTCTGTCTTTTCTGACCCGACGTCGGCTCACAGGCTGGTTGGTAGCTGAATGGCTGAGCTGGCCCCTGACTCTCCTCCTTGTAACACCCTTGTTATGTATCTCCAGACCCGGCACAGCCTGTGCTTTGGTGCAGGGGGAGCTCGACAGGGCACCCATCACTGCCCGAGAGGCTGCTCAGTATGGGGGGCCTGCTACTGTGTATTGTGCCAGCTCCCCTGAGGGCACCCCACAGCTGAGCCCCTGGCTCACCTGCTGTGCCACAGAGTTCCACCGTCAAGGTCTGCTCAAAGCTCTTCTTGCCAAAAGGAGGGTCACTGGTGGGGGTGGGGAGGACAGAAAGGAAAGAGGCCAGTCAGCAGCAGGCCCCACCTCCCCGAGAATGCGAGGAGGGCAAGGGGACGCCATGACAGACCCTGGTTCTGCTGCCCATAGAAGTGAGGCCTGGGGAGAATTTGCTAGGGACCCCTTCCATCTTGGCTTTCAGAGGAGCACAAATCCGCAAGGGAGATCTGCTGGAGAGTGGAGAGAGGACAAGGATGGCCAGCCTCTTTATTTTACAGATTGAGTGCCTGAGGAACAGAGAGGGAGATAGACTTGCCCAAGGCTACACAGCATTTCCAGCTTTTCCCTGTTTAGAAAAGAACTTCTTCCCTGATCCTGAAGGGGACGACTTACGGAATGGCGGAGGCCTTGATTCCCCATCCTTCCCTGGGCCTGCAGAGACTAGCTTCTGATAACAAACTCCCTTCTAAGGGAGCCTGGTTTCTGAGGACCCCACCAAGCAAAGAGGACAGACATGGAGACAGGGCCAGGCTCAGGGCTGATGAACCACTCGGGCCCCCGACAGAACAAAGTCTCATGGGATAATAAACCAATCACTTCCAAAATCTACCTTTGTGACAAGGTCAGCATGAGGCACCTGGGAGAGTCTGAAAAGAAGAAAAAAAGAAAAAAGTTAAGATTCCTCAACATGGCACCATAAGCAAGTATTTCCTTCAGGAGGAGACCCCAACTTCCATTGGTACCAACCACAGCTCCCTTTAGGCATGGGACCCAAAAGCCTCTGCCATGTTTAGGGAAGGGCAGGAGCAACCCAAAGCCACCTCCATTCCCAGGGTCCCAGCAACATTAACTGCGGGCAGACCTCCATTTTGCAGAAAGAGCAAAGGGTACAAGGGCGACCCCTCCTGGCCACACAGCAGAGCACAGTAGGGAAGTCTGGCCGAAGGCCAGTGGCGGTGGGTTCTACTGCGTCAGATGCAGGACTAACTAGCTAAGGGGTCACTAGATACCTCTGTGCCTCCATTTCCGTGTCTTAAAATGGAGATTTTTATCAGAACCGACCACACCGACTTCCTGTGAGGAGTCAGCGGGGACCATCTGTGTTAGAGCAGCGCCTGGCACAGTGGGTGCCCAGGAGATAACTGTCACCGTTACCAGGACTATTGTTAACTTCTAAAATTCACCTTCATCGTGGAGCTGAGTATATACACACACCTTCTGTCACACCATCGCCCACGGAGTCTTCTTTGGGACACTTACCACAATATGCAATTATCTTCCTTTTTTGCTTAGTTTCTGATCGCCTGTGCTCCCCACCAAATCATAAGCCCCATCAAGGCAGGCACCTCACTCGTCGTTCATTAAGTGGGACCTGGCCCATGCATGATGGGAAGCTCAGAGATGTGCGGATAATTCCTGAAGACCCGCCCAGCTAGCGCATTGTACAGAGAGGAAAGTTGAGAGCCAGAGAGAAGAAGGGATTTGCCCCATGTGGGGCTACTGGCTCCCAACACAAGGAGGTATACCACATCCCACCCCTCCCCTCTCCTGAAGATGAACTCCGACTACCTCTGGCAGGGAGCCGCAGGCAGCTGGGGTCCTCATCTGTGTCCCCACACCCACTCTCACAGGGGCTCTCCAGAGCTGGGACCTGGGGTCCCTGGAGTTGCTGCTGGTCCTGGCTACTATCCTCGCCCGTGGGGTTGCCCAGCTCCCCCCCTGTGTCATAGGTGTCTGGAGCCAGATGCAGTGAGGACAGAGCTCTCTGGGGCTCTGAGGGGACCAGTGACTCTTCGGTGAAGGTCAGCCAGGGGCCCAGCTCAGGGTTCAGTCTCCTGGAACGCCGCACGGGGCACACGGAGCTCTCCAGCCTCCTTCCCAGCTTGGTCCACGGCAAGCCTCTGCCCAGCCTTTTCCAGCCCCAATCGTCTTCCTCCTCCTCTTCTTTTTCTTCTTCTTCCTCCTCCTCTTCCTCCTCTTGCTTCTGCCTGGCCAACCGGCTGACACGACCTTTCACCCTCAGCCGCAGAGGGCGCAGGCTGGGACTGGGCCCAGCGCTCTTGGGCGAAGCCGAGATCCTCACCTCCTCTGCTGGGGACGGGCGGCCAGGGGAGACCTGGCTGTCCTTGGGCCTGTGCTGGGGCCTGAGGGAGGCGTAGACAGGCGTGGCCAGGCGGTAGGGTTTGCTGACATCACAGAGGACATCTTGAGCCAGAAGTTCCCTCAGAATGGAAAACTCAGCCCAGGCGGCTCTGGCAGGATGCTGAGACCGGGCCCAGCGTCGGACCTGCTTGGAGGGGTGACTGCAGGGCCGAGGGGCAGGCTCTGGGGCCTGCAGGGGCCGCTTCCTCTGGGGGAGGCAGTAGGTGTGCATGTAGTGAATAAGCTGCACCATCGCCTGCATGTCCTCCGGGGAAACCTGGGCACTGGGGCCTGCCCTGCCCGGTGCTGGGGACTCCTGGGGAGAGGCTGGAGCTGGCTGGGGGCTCGGGCAGTCCTTGCGTGGTTCCTCATCCTCGGTGGCAGGGAGCCGAGGACTCAGGGGGGCTGTTGACTGCAGGCCCCTCTCTGGGGAGGGGGCTTTAGCCTGGAGGCAGGATGGCACCGAGGTGAGGTGCCTGTGCAGTTCTGTACAGCTCCGGCTCTGAGACTGCGTTGTGGGGACTTTCTTCTCCTGGCTGCTGTCCATCTGGAGAGGGAAGGAGACCAGAGTGAGGTGGGAGGCCCCCGCTACTCCTTCCCTCTGCACCACCCCTGCAGCTGCCAACTGGGCTCAGCAAGGGTCATCAAAAATTGCCAGGGTTTATCCATTTTCCCCCAGCTTCCAGCACAGAGCTTGGAGCCTGACTGTGCTCAGCGATGAAGAACAAAGGAATGACTGGCTCCTTACGTGGACTGTGCCCCTTCCAGGTTCACAGTGAAGCCCTGCTCTGACTGTGCCCCATGCCCGCACTCCAGCCTTCAGTAAGAGTGCCAGGAAGTCCATTAGTGGTTGCTGGGAGTGGGGGGTGCGTGGGAACATGGACTAACGGTAAGTGGGGGCGCTGGGGGTCTTCCTGGGATGGTGGAAATGCTCTAAAACTGGACTGTGGTCGTGGCTGCACAACTGTAAACTTACTAAAAATTACTGCATTGTACTTCTAAAACAGGTGCCTTTTATATGTAAGTGGCACCTCCATAAAGCTGTTAAAAAATAAAAAGAAGAAGAAATTCAGTAGCTTCCCAGCGCCCATCCAGGGGCCTGGGGGGCGGAGGATGTCTTAGGGCATGCACAGAAATACCTTGACACAAGGCCGCTGACTTTTGGACCTGAGGCCAGCCCGGCGCCAGGGGGTCCCTTCCTTCTGGGTTTCGGAGCTTGACGCTGGGTAGGAAGTGGCGAGCAGGAGCTTCTGCAGCTGCAGTGAGGCAGAGAGGGGAGGAGTGGGGGCTGAGCTGCAGCCAGGACATGGGGAAGGGGAGAGGCCTGAATCCCAGCTGGCCCTCGGGAATGACCATGCCCTGAGACACAGGTCATCCCAGGACCTCAGGGACGGCATGGGGAGGGCAGTCAGTGACCTGGAATTCGTTCCCGATACATAGTGGGGGGCAAAAGTAGGTTTAAAGTTGTTCATGTGGGAAAATAATACACTAATTAATAATAACACAAGAATACACTGTGTTTCGTGTACTCACGGCTGTACACCTACTTTTGCCCCACCCTGTGCTGCACAAATAATAACAGGTGGACAATATAAGCAAGCCTCCCTCCCACCCAAGGTCCCCTTTCTCCCTCCCAGAGGCAACTCCTGGGAACTGTTTTCTTGTTCCCTGATCAGGAGGTGGGGTGCAGTCGCACAAGAATACACAAGGTGGGCGAAAGGAGGTTCGCAGCTGGGATGGCAGCCCAAGCCAATAAAGCTGCCGCACTGATTGTCAACGGCGGGTCTCTTCCCATTCAGACAAGTGTGAACCTACACTCTCGTCCACCTCTGTACAGTCTTCACCATTTGTAAGTATTACTTTTTATAAAGAAACTATTTTTTTGAAAAAACAACATGAATAAGCCAAGAACAAAAGGGAAATCAGCTGGAATCCCTCAGCAAAGAATCCTTGTGGGTGCCGGACCATCCTGTGTGTGCGTGTGCGTGTGCATGTATGTGTGTGTGTGCGCGTGCGTGTGTGCTACAGGTGGAGGCAGAGTGTCCCAATGAAGCGCAGACATCACATTTTAACAGAACGGGCAGACATTACCCGAGATCCCATTGGAGTTCTCAAAGGCACAGACGTTCTTAGGTGACTGGTTTGGAAAAGGATTTACATTTTGCTGGGATGTCCGTGGACATTTGGGGTTGTTAGACATTCGACTCTCTGTACTCAGTACATTAAGTCCATGGCACCTCCGGCCACCCCGCTGTCCCTACACAAGTAGAAGCACGTGACACTTGAGCTTGTCTGGCTTTTCTAGTTTTTCGATAACAGTGCTGAGACACTCACACTTCTGCACCCAGAGGGCAGGTGCTCAGCATTTCCCAGCCGAGAAAGCGGCGGGCTGAGCGCAGCTGGAGTCCTACCCTGGGTCCTTTCACAGCCGGGGTTGCGAACAGGTCAGGAGGTATGACAGGTTTTTGTCAAAGCACTGAGTGCTTTCTTGAGGGTCATGACCCACAGGTCACTCCAGCATGGAGTGCCAAAGGTGCAGGAAGCAGGGAAAGGCCATTCCACACTCCCCTGGGAGCCGGAGGGTCCCCACCACCATTCTTGAACCCCAAACCAACACACACACATCTGCGGTTCTCTGACACAGACAGAAAGAGTCCCGTGGGCTAGAGAGACCTGGTTCTGGCCCAGTTCAGCCCCCACTTACCATGTGGGGGCAAGTCCTTTCCCTCTCTGGGCCTTGGTTTCTCCATTGCTACAGCAGGGGCAGGCAGATTAAATGACCAGAGTGGAACCTTTTCTGACTCTGGCATCCCTCTAAGGACATGTGAGAAGCTACTGGGCTCAGCAACACGCACAGGTATGTAAGAGGCCCATGGGTCCCTGTCGGTCCCATGGCGGACTCTCTGCGACCTGTGACTGCAGGTGAAGGACTGAGAGCTCTCGTTGCACAGAGACCTTTTGAACTCGGTCAGTACACTGGGGGCCCAGAGGGTGTTTCCCCTGTGCCCAGCCCAGTGCCTGAAACAGGCGCTCAGAAACGTGTGGAACGAAGGCAACCGCAGGCACGGGAGGGGACAGGCTGCGACCAGCAGGGGCTGCTCTCCGTCTCTCGGAGGTTTGGTCCCCCTCCAGAGCCACACAGAGAAATGGCAGAGAATTCCTTTTGCTGCTGCTACTACCTGTCAGGCCCAGACTACTCCCTGGAGAGCATTTATTGAGCAAATTCTGTGCCAGGCACTGTACTAGGTACTTTACATGTATTACCTACTGCATTCCTCCTAGGGGCCTTTGAGGTACACACTGTTTTTGACCCCACCTTATAGACCAGGAAGCTGAGTCAGAGAAGTTAGGGGCACACAAGCACTAATTGGTGGGGTGGGGATTCAAACCCAGGGGTCTGATTTCGAGCCTGAAAGGAAGCAGGACCCCTACTTGCCAGCAAACGCCACAATGTGGGGTTGAACACACTTGTGTGTCCAGCACATATGAGGTGCTTACTAAATGGTCTGAGCTCCTCTGGAAAACAAAAGAAGCAGGAGAGAAGGAAAGGGGTCCTGGACCAGGAGGCAGAACACCTGGGTTCTAGTGCTCCCTGGCACACCAACTTGCTGTGTGACCACAGAAGAGGTCCTCCCCACTCAGGGTCTCCACTTACTTCCCCATCGCTGGGCTTGATGGTCACCAAGAGCCTTCTCGGCTCAAAACTCTTCGTGACCCAAGACCCCTCCCCAGCTTCCACGGGCTCTGATTTTCTGAGTCTCACGGGCCCCAGCAGCCTTAGCACCAAGGTGAGGAGCCCAAGACAGGTGAGCGCGGCTGGACTTTACCCCCCATGACAGCTCATCTTTTGCACTCAGTCTGACTCAAGGGCAACTGCTGGGAGCAACTCTTGAGGGCTGCACCCCTTAGAGAATCTGATAAAAGCTGAGACCTTCTCCCCAGAAAGCAACAATTCCCTGTGCAGGTTCCCACATGCCATGTACACTCACACAGATAGCATCTAACCTCTGCTGATGCAAGTACAGGCCAGGCCAACCCCTTTGGAGGGAAACCTGGAAGTATCTGTGTAAACTGAAAAATCACCTACCTGTCTACCTGAGAATTCCATTCCCAGGAAACGTATCCACTTACTGGTGACAAAGGCCACTGACCAGGTCACTGACTACAGCGCCGTAGCAACAAAGGAGTTGAAACCACACAAATATCCATCAACAAGGGGACTGGTTAAATAAGCTACGGTACATCCTCACAAAGGGACACTGTGCAGCCAAGAAAAAAGATGAAACGGAGCTACCTGGGCTCATCCGAAATTATTTGCAAGACAGCAACAGTTCGCTGAGAGAAGCAAGGTGCAGAGCAGTGTACAATGCAGGCTCCCTTTTTGGAGTATTTAAAAAAAGGTGGAAGAGGAAAGTCATACAACAGAACAGTAACCATGGTAACCTCTGGGGAAGGAAAAAGCAATCGTGAGATGGGTAAGAAAGTTTTTGCTTCTAACCGTCCACATTTCCTGCTTGCATTTTTGCTGTGTGTTTATGTATCATCTTTAGGAAAATGTTTGCATGCAGTTTTGAGGTTTTGCCACACAACTAAGGTCAATCCATGAAATCCCCAAGGGCCTACAGAATGCTCGTGCAGACCGGGTGGCTAGTCCAGCTGCACAGGGGATAAAGGCGAGGCCCAGGGAGGTCCCCCGCCCCCCATCCGGGCTGTCTGCTGTGAACGCCACTGCCACTGATGCATGGAGACCTCTGCAGGGGCTGCAGCTGGTTTCCCTACACCCACCAGCCCTACCGCCAGGCACCGCATCCCGGGCCGCCACCACTACTTAAATAGGTTCTCACCAGTGAGAGCTCGTCCCCCTCAGGGGCAGGGTCTGGAGGGCTCTCCAGGGAGGGGCTGGGGGGCGCAGAGGAGGGGACAGGTGAAACTGACGTGCAGGATAGTGCGTCTCCGCCGTCCAGGGCTGGGAAGGCAGCCAGACCCACATCGTCTTCAGGGATGTCATCCAGGGTCTTGGAGAGCGCTGCCAGGAGAGCCTCATTCTCGCCATCGATGATCTGAAGCAAGGAGTGCATGGAGCAGAGAGGGAGCGCGGTGAGTCAGTACCTGGGGCTCAGCCATCTCCCCCGTGGAAGCCTGCTGTGCACACGCAGCTGCACCATCTCTGCCCTCCTGCCAGCCCCTCCAGGGTGCTTCCCCACCACATTCTCTCAGGAGCGCTACGGTATAAGATACCCAGGAAATGTGTTATTGATGCCACGCATCTCAGAAGCTGATGAGCAGGCAGCAGGTAATACTGAAAACGACCTTGCCCTGGGAGTCCCAGTCTGCTGCTCATCAGCGTGGGAGACACCTGTCGGCTCCACCAGACAGCAGCTCCACACCACAGCCCCCTGCACCCAGCCCCTGGGACATAGCCCCGAGGCTGGTTTATGCCCCTGGTAGCAGCATCCCTTTGTGGGTCCCAGGCCCTGACCCTCAGGCCCAGGCAGGCAGTGGGAAGGCTGGAAGCTTCAGGGTTCAACCATGACAATGACAACCACGGCTACCATGCCCCTGCAGGTTTCCAGGGCTGGCTTGCCTCATTCACACACAAAGAGAAAGTTACACTGGTGGTCAGGAGTTTGGGCTCTGGGGCTGGGGTGGAATCCCAGAAGCAGTACTTTTCAATATGGGTCCTCAGACAAGTTACTTAGTTTTTTCATCTGCCGAATGAGACAATAACGCTACCTACTTCATAAGGTTATTGTTGAGGACTAAATAAGTTAACCTACATAAGACTCTTCGAAATGGTGCCTGGCAATAGTAAGTACTCATTACTATTACTAGTACTAGTACTTCTACTACTATGATAATTACTGTGATGATGGTGGAGAGGCTGCTGCTGACAGTGGTGATGGTGAGTATGACAGTGGTGATGGTAGTGATGATGATGGTGATGATGGTGAGGATGATGGTGAGGATGAAGGTGACGGTGAGGATGATGGTGAGGATGATGGAGACGGTGGTGGTGGCAGTGACAATCCCTCCCCCACCTCTTCCCTCCCTCCCCCTCCCTTGCATACATGTACTGTATGGCTACCCTGTGCCTGGTGTTTCCTGGGCACTGGCGATACAGCATGCCAAGGCTAGTCCAGCCCGTGCCCTCGTGGAGCTTATGCTCCAGTGGAGAAAAGAGTGAAATGGGGAAACGAGATCCTTTCCAGGAGTGACAAAGACTGGGAAGAAAATGAGAGGAGGCTGTGACAAAGACCAAGACAGTGAGGGTGTACAGGCCGTTCTGGGGGCCAGAGAAGGCTGCTCTGCGCAGCCGAAACTTAAACTCCAGCTGAAAGGTGAGACAGCACCAGTCAGGCGAAGGGTGGAGGAAAGAAGTTTCCAGGCAGAGGGGAAAGGAAGTCCAAAGGCCTGGGACAAAGAATTTGGCTGATAAGAGGGACAGAAAGGCTTTGTAAATACTGCCTCGCAACAATTTATAAGGCAGGGGGTACTATTCTAATCTCTGTCTTACGGTTGAGGAAACTGAGGCTCAGAGAGGTTGAGCGAGGTGTTCAGGGTCACACAGCAAATCCAGGGCAGAGGCAGGGCTTACACTGAGCACAGATGACCCAAGACCCTTCCTTCTCCGATGTCTGAGAACTGCAGCAAGGAGGGTTGGCCAGCACACCCCCAGCCCAGCCAGGCACCTGTGCCCGGCCCCCAAGCCAGAGGCCTGCCGTGTGGAGATCTCACGACTTCTAGATAGGGCAGCGAGCGCCTCGTGCAGTCAGCCCTGGCTGCTGGGCCTGCTCTGGTGGGAAGCATACTCTGTCACATGACACCTCCCCCAGTGCTCTTTCCCATCCCAGGTTGGGCTGTTTATCCTTTCTTCAGGAAGTTCGTCTGAAATACACATCTCGTGACGGCCTTTTGGCCGCAATGAATCTGTTCCAGGCCTTGCAGCCGGAGCAGCAGCTGAGTAATTCAAAGCGGGGACATAGGGAAAAGAGAACAAACACATTTGTAATTTTTGGAACACAGCTAAGAATAAAAGAAAGGTCAAAAGAAGGTTTTGGTTGGGTCTGACCCAGGCCCCAGGGATGGGGTGGGGGGGCAGCCAAGGGTAGATCTGGGCCCATGGACTCTGGCTCAAGAGTGCAGTGAAGCTCACTTCAATGCCCCCGTTGCCATCTGAAGATCAGAGTCCCCTGTGTTCCCAGAGCAATCTGTCTAGCCTGACTGCAGGTTAAGGTCTTAAAACCTGGGACTCAGTGACCACTCTTGGGGTTGGCTACGTGGGGCTCTGCCACCATAGGGTGATATTGGACAAGTGTTTTCCTTCTTCTAAGCCTCGTTGCTTTGGCTATAAAATGGGAGCCCGTGAGCCCTGGCTGGTGTGGCTCAGTGGATTGAGTGCTGGTCTGCGAACCAAATGGTTGCTGGTTCAATTCCCAGTCAGGGCACATGCCTGGGTTGCGGGCTAGGTCCCCAGTAGGGAGTATGTGAGAGGCAACCACACGTTGATGTTTCTCTCCCTCTCTTTCTCCCTCCCTTCCTCTCTCTCTAAAAATAAATAAATAAAATCTTTTTTTTTTTTTAAAAGGGAGCCCATGGGCCCTGGCCAGCCTCCCTCCCAGGTCTACTAGGAAGGCAAGTTTGGCAGTAATGACAACAGTGTTTCTATGCCTGCCCTGTGCCTGGAGCATGGGAGGCATTTGGGCAGGATGTTTTGAATGGAAGAATGAATGACCCAAGCAATGAATTCTGGCCTGGAGGGGAGACTGAGATTAGGGTTTCAAAGAATAGATTCTTAGAGGGACATTATTCGGAAATGATGTCATCTAGCACTGGATGGAATGAGAGTTCCCTCTTTCACAGAGATAGCCAGCGGCCCAGAGTAGCCGATCACAACTTTCCCCCAGATCCCTCAGGGATCACACAGTGACCCGGGATGTTAGACATGCGACCTAAGTGCTACCACTCCCCTTACTGCTAACTAGATGTGGCTGTTCCTTCCACGCCAGCCTCTTTGTTAACACAGCCCTCCCAGCCACCACTGCCAATCAAGCGCAGGGGGCCCTCACCAGGACACTGATCTGCCACTTTTTTTAGGGTGGGCAGAATGAAGGCAAAGGAAGGAGACTCGTCAAGGTCACACGAGAAAGCAAGTGTGAGAAGGGGTCACGAACTTACTGTGCACCGGCCACTGTGCAAAAATGAATACAAAATGGCAGAGACCTCGAGACGCCCCCCACAGGCTGGTATGAACATAACAACTAACAGAAGGCCTCTGCCAGCTCCTCAGTGCCGCCTGAGGGCCACCCCAGCTGGGGTTGGAGGCTCCGACCCAGCCTGGGGAGCAGGGCCGTTCCTGCCCACAGCAGCTTCCCGTCGGTGCCCTAGGGTAATGTGTCCCAGGGAGCCAGCACCCTTCTCCTCTTCCTGGGCCTATTAGCTCAACGCTCCCAGCTCTGCTCGGAAACGGAGTGTAAATTAATGGAGAGTTAATCAGCTGAGGAAGGGATATTAATAGACTCGGCCCCACCCCCAGCCTTCCTGAACTGATCTGGAGCTGGAAGAAAAGAAGTCTACAAGATCTCAGGGAAAACACTTCATTTTGGGCCCGGGGTGGCTTGAAGGAATATCACAGATCAGAATTTAGGCTACTAGGAATGGAAAAACACTCAGAAATCCTCTGCTGTCCAAGGGGCTTAAAACTGGGGTTCAGGATACCCAGGAAATCAGTACCCCCCCTTCTTTACTGGGAGCTGGTCTACAGATGTCACCAGAGTATAGAAGGATCCTGTGACTCCCCTAACAGATAAAGAACCACTGACTGAATCCATCTTCCTTCCTCGTTCCTCATGTGGGGAAACTGAGGCCCAACCCAAGGAAGCTGCTTGCCAAGGCCATAGAGCACATTGTGACAGAACAGCCAAATGCCTGCCCCTCCAAAAATGCTCACGAAGCGCCTGTCATGCCCCCGACCCTAGGACTCCGGGCAAGCCGAGAGCTGGACGGCCCCGTCCCTGCCCCCACGGAGCTGTCAAACCTGTCACAGTAGCTTGTTCTCCACTCTCCCGGCCCGTTTCCGTAGCAATGGTGTCATGTGACTGTCAGAACACAGCCCGGACTTAAGGCAGTGAGGCTCTGTGAGTCCCGTTGGTCAAATGAGGAAACCGTCCCAGCTAGTGGCAGAGGGAGGACAGAGCCTGTGGCCCCTGAGTCCTGGCTCAAGGTTGTGGAATGGGTCATGTCTGGTACTTGGCAGGAAAGAAAACATCACAGTCGGTGCCTTCATTCAACACATATGATTGAGTCCTGACAATGGCTGAGGGCCCCAGTGAATAAAATGCCATTTGTCCTCAAGGAGCTCAAAGTCTAAAGGACACACACAGAGACACATGCATGCACACACACACGTGCACACACATACTCACAAGACGGGAACCCGGGGGGGAAGCAACCGACCGACTGCCTTGGAAGGAGCCGACAGGAGAGCCGGACATTGAAGGACGCGGCCATTCGGTGCCTGTGCATGGCGCCCCAAGAAGAGCCAGGCTCTGTGCAGAGCCCGGGACGATAACAATGCGCAGTGCCAGCCCCACGCTCAGGGGCTGATGATGGGCAGGGGAGGAACCAGGCACTGGTCCCACGACCACAGGCACAGAGGTGCAGCAAGTATACTGGGCGGTGCTGGCCTGGTCTTGAGAGAGCAGGTGGCCCTGAACGGGAGAGGGGCTGGGTGGGCAGAATTCTGCACAGCCCTGGCGTCTGGAGGATTCTGCCTCCCTTGCTGGCCCGGGGGCCTGGGGCCACAGCAGGCTGACTTGTGTCGGAGACCATGTCAGCATGCACATCGTAGGACCTTGGCAGGACCATGTCAGTGGGACTGGCCAGTCTCTGAATATTTAGGGGCCTGTATAGTTTAGCGGGGTGGCCTCCAGGCATCTAAACCCCTCTCGCTCATCAGGCTCCACAACCTAAAAGCATTCTCTGGAGGTCGGGCCCCTCTGCGGGAGGGAGCAGCAGAGCATAGGTCCCATTCCCGATGTTCACATAAAGGATGAAGGTCACCAGATGGAGCCAGACTTATAGCCCAGCTCCGCTGGTCCTCACGGGGGTGGCAGAGAGGTTGAGTGTGCAGTTGCAAGGGGTGTGAGTCCCGGGGTTGGTTGTCACCCTGGCCCTTCCTAGCTGTGGGGCCTTGGGCAAGTTACTTAACCTCACTGAGCTTCCCTCGCCTCACTTATAAAATGGGTTATTATCAGTCCTTTACTTACAGATTAGAATAGCCTTGGGGGAAAAAAATCAAACTCCTTACCATAGCTCACAAGACCTCCTGGCATTTTCCCCTTAGCTTCTATCCTCGCCCTTCTGCTATCCAATGCAGCCCGAGCTCCTGCTTCCAGGCTCTGCACTGGCTGCTTCGCCTGCCCAAAAAGCTCTGTCTCTGCTCTCTGGTCTTCACGAGGCTCCTTCTCACCCCAAAGAGCTCTTTCCTGACTGTCTCATGGTTAGAGCCCCTTCTCGGCCCAGGTTTGCTTATTTCCTTCTGCGCCCTGTCACAGTGACTGCGGTCTGTTTACGTGTTAGCTGATTGAGGGCTGGTCTCCCTCAGACTGTCCCATCCACTGACGGACGCAATGCCAGAGGCAAGCAATCTCCATAAACATCCCTGGAAGCAACAATGTAAACCTGAGGACTCTCCGGGACGAGGCTCATGGCACGCCAGCGTGGCATCTGACACCGTGTGTCGTTGCTGTTACTATATTGCCGGACAGGTGCAGGGAGCTAGGTCTTCTTCCCCCAGTCTTCCTGGGGGAGCATACTTCAAGGTGAGAATAACAGTTCGAATGCACCCATCACCCAGCTTCGACAGCACGACCAATCTTCGTTCATCCATTACCCTCTAGGCCTCCAACACACCCCGAAACACGAATGCATGCAGAGTTGGCTTCATTCTGAAGCAAACCTCAGACGTCACACTATTCCATGTTGGAGGGCTTCTTAAAGGAAGCGTTGCCCATTATGTGCCTCTGAGGCCTGGCGCAGGAGCTTGCAGGATCACAGGCATTTGTACTGGTTCTCAGCACGACCTCTTTTAAAGACCCTCCACCTGTACTTATGTCTGAGCGATGTTAAGAGAATTAACTGCAATAACATCCACAGTCAGGGACAGTCCTTCCACAGAGCAGTTGCTCAGTAAATGGGAAGCATTCCTATTATGGAGTCATCATGGCCATAAAGTCCTGGCTTGGAGGAAGCAGGCAAACTGGATTTGAATCTCATTCAAACAGATAAATGACCTTGACACAGGACTTCACTTCTCCAAGCCTCAGTTTCCTCATCTGCAAAGGGGGAAATGACGGTGCCTGCCTCACAGGACAGAGATGAGAACGGAGTGAGATGTGATAGGGAAGGGAGGACGTCGAACCCACCCGACCCACAGAGGGGCTGGGTTCTGAGTGCGGGACAGAAGAGAGAGCAGCTCTTCCCTGCCCTCACTTTCCAAAGTCCTGGCCAGGAAGGAGAGCTGCCCAGGGTCAAGTGCAGATCCACGGCAAGAGACGTGGCCCCGAGAGCTGTGGTGGTCTTTGCCTGAGCAAGTGCAGGAAAAGGAAGTGCAAGTCGGAGCCAGGCTTTCCAGGGACAGAGAGGGACATGGCTAGGCGGGGGACCGGGCGCGGCCCGAGGGGACGTACCTGGAACAGCTCCGAGTCGTCGGGGCTATACTGACTGGGCTCCGCATCGGAGCCCTCGGGGCACCACTGCAGCTCCTCGAAGCAGGTAGCCGAGTCGAAGTCGCTGGCGTCCAGCTGGGAGAGGTCGAGCTCAGGGAAGTCGGCACAGAGTTGCTCCTCCCCGGACCCCCCACCCTGAGGAGACAGGAAGGAAGGAGGTCGGTCAGAGCTGAGCTTGGCTAGACCCTGGTGGGGACCCTCCTACTCAGGATGCTGCCAGCTTGGACACTGAGCTGCCCTTGCAAGGCTCAGTTTTGCCAAGTGGCCAAGAAGTGTGAAGTTCTGCCCCACTCTCTCGGAACTGTTGAGTCCACCAGGAGCCAAGCCAGGCCCCGCAGGATGACGCTGCCCGCCACTCTCTCCCTTCTCCTCCACACTCGGACGTCCCGCCCACACAGCCCCTTTCTCTCACCAGCAATGTTTTATTGACAACTTTTGTAGAACCTGTAAACAGAGACCTACTCCCTTCCCTACCTGCTGCCGGTGGAAAGCGGATTTCTCGGAGGCAGCAGTCCCTCGATAAGAATAATAAACCAACAAAACAGCAATAATAATAATGGCTAATGTTAAGAAGTGATTACTGTGTTGTGGACACGTACCCATGGTCCCCGGGATTTTACGGGAATATCTGTAAAGTCTACAGTGTGGAAGGCCACCCCTCATCAAACCGGAGGGAAATAAAACTAGCATCACCTGTGTCATGGAATGTTACGGCACTGTTGAAGAGAATGAGGCAGGTGTACACGCTCTTTAGGACATATGAGATAAAAAATGAAACTGCAGATTATCAGTAGGGAGACTATTACCCCCCATGTGTAAAAAGAAAAGCCAGGCTATGCCTTTCTCTGTGTACGGTAGCACATATGCAACGCACAGGGAAAGGTCTAGAAGCCCATCGGCCCACCTGGCAGTGGCAATGCAGATTCTGGTGGCATCATGGACTGACCAGAGCTTCTACAGCATGGGCCCAGGGCTGGCAGGGGCAGCTACGCCTGGGCACATGTGAGAAACAGTGAAGGTTCTCAGGCCTCCCCCAGGCCCCTGAGTCAGAAGGCAATCACATTCTCATCCTGATCTCCCAAGCTTAACAGTTACCAACCCAAGGGCTACGCTGCCCATTCAGGAAGGTTGACTTGGAAACGGAATCCCACAGGCCCTGGGGTCTGGCGGCCCTGAGTCATAATCCCTGCTCGGCAGCCAGAAAAGCTCGGGCGAGCCTCTGCCTCAGCTGCCTCACATGTGAAATGGGAACCCCCACCCCCCTCGTATGGTTAAGAGGAAATAAGGGAATGGTATAGCCCTGCTTGGCCAGTGCCCAAGAAATGGCAGCTCACAGAAACGATAACAGGATTTTTTTAAATAACAAGAACAACAGCATTTCATAGCAGGCAGAGAGGGCGGGCCTGCCTTGGAGAACAGAAAAAAAGGCTTACGTGACACTTGGAAGAAAGAGATGTTGGCCGGGCCTTTTCCTTAATTGTTCCCACTTACTAGGCCTCATAAATTATGAATAAATGTATATTATTAGCTCAACTTGACACAGGAAAAAGGCTTTTATCCGAATTTAGGTCAAATGTCTTAACTGGCATTTTGCAAGAACCGCGCAGGCACAGGGTGGCACCGGGGCCGGCTTCTCTCGCGCGCCCGCCCCTGGCTCTCGGGCCTGGGGGCCCGGTGCTCAGGCGCCTCTGCCTCCGCGGCCCCCAGCCGCCCATGCCCTCCCCCTGCCCAGTCTCTCTCCAACCCATCCGCGTGCGACAACCACGAACACTGAGCACCGCGTCACTCCGGGCCCTGCCGACAGCCTGACCACAAGTCACCACAGCTGCCATGGCCGCAGGGACACTCAGGTGGATTCCCGGCCACCTCCTGGGGACTTCCTTCTCTTCCTCGCCCGGGGGGCTGTGGGGATGCAGCCATCCCACCTGCTCTAAGTGAACGACGGGTTTGTTTCCAGTTTTTGGCTATTATGAACAACTCTGCAATATTTGCATGAACCTTTATGCGGACATGTGTCTTTATTTCTCTTGGGTAAATATCTAGGAGTGGAACTGCTAGGTCCTTGGTAAGTGTATGTATGACTTTACAGAAACTACGACATTGTTCTCCAAAGCGGCTGGACGACTGTGCACGCCTACTGACTGTGGGAGAGTCCCAAGTGCTCAGCACCCTCACCAGCACCCGGCACTGTCACTCATTTTAATTTTAGCCATGTTAGGGGATGCATTCCAGCATCTGTTAATGCCGTGAGCCAGGCACAGTGACACAGAAGACTCAGTTCATTCCTTCTCGAAGTGACATCTTCATGGGGGAAGAAAACACAAATCCTTCACTATAGATCGTGTTAGCGCTCCGAAGGAAATAAACCGGGTGGGCTGATGAGGGTCAGGAGGGGGAGGATCTCTCTTAGTGGGGAGTGGGGTCAGGAAAGGCTTCCTGGAGGAGCTGACATCTGAGTTGAGACTTGAAAGAGGAGCCAGGTGGTGGACAACGTGGAAAGAACGTTCTAGGCAGAGAGCCCAGCAGAGGGAAAGGCCCAAGTGTGAACGAAGCCCAGGGCACCTGGTGCTGACCCTAGTCAGTGAGGCTGCAGGTTGGTGAGCTCAGTAGGGGGGCAGGAGGGGAATGCGTGCACACGCCTTTGGAGAGGCAGGTGGAAGCAGACCACGCAGGGACGGTAAGGGATTTGGGGTTTGCTCCAAGTATGATGGGGGTGGGGCCAGCCCGGAAGCAGGCAGATGGGTTAGGTCGGTATAGCATCTGGGACAGGGGCAAGGGGCAGGACGGGGAGGCACCACTTGGACACAGGATGGCCTGAGGAGCAGGGTGGGGGGCTGAAGCAGACACAAGAGTGCTGGGCAGCTGGGGCCCCCCTGGCCAGCAAAGCCTCCAGCAATATACTCTGTGGGGGTCTCTTTCCATATGTTACCAATCCCCTCACCCAGGTAACTCGGAGCAGCCACTTCTGTAGGACTTGCTTCTTGAGGCTTAGAAACAACTGTATAATCAGAATCCCAGAATCCCAGATGGGTCGGGAACCAGCAGCCCTGAGAGGTTGTCCAGGCGGGTGATAGTGGACAACCTGGGAGTCAGAGGTGCCTTCAAGAACCAGACAAAAACTGTGGAGAGCTTGTACGTTGTCCATACAGTGTGCGTGCGATGCAAAGGTGCACAAGGAACTGGTACTTGGAGGCCGGGCCTTCAGAGACGCAGCTTGAGAACTCCTGTCTTGGTTGGTCTCCCTCCCTCACTCGGCAGATACGGAAACAGAGGCCCAAGGAGGAGGATGGACTTGCTCGTGGTCATCCGGTAAGCATCCTTCCCCACAAAACTGTGCCCCCTCCTTTACAGACACCCATAAAGTGGCCTTGATGACTGCACTTATCGATCACCCAGAGCAGCTCGACCCACTCAGAGAGGATCCAGGACATAAAAATAAAGAAACCTCAGCTCCGCAGCCTTGTCAATTAGGGTGGAGGCCATTCTGGCCAGAAACCTTTAAGCACTGCATACACAGTGATTTCTCCAGCCTTCTTCAGCTTGGGAGAGGCTTTGGAAGTGGTGCTGTGGATGGCCCAGTTCTCCTTGAAAGGTCTGACTCGAGGCCTTCTTGTTCTGTGCCGGCCGCCTGCCACGGACCCCACCAGCATGGAACTAGGAGGCCACGGCACGGGACCACGCCACTGCTGTTACTGAGCGCTCACTGTATGCCAAGGACCATGCTGAGGGCCCTATAAGCATACTCTCATCCAATTCTTAACATGGCCCTGCAGAGCAGGTCTCACTGTCCCCATGTGGCAATCAGAAAACTCAGAGACCGAGTCCCTTGTGTTAGTGTGCCAGGGCCACTGCAACAGAGCCCCACAGACTGGGTGGCTTCAGCAATGGGAGTGGATGGCCTCACAGTGCTGGAAGCCAGAAGTCCCAGATCAAGGTGTTTCCAGGGTTGGCTCCCTCTGAGGCCTCTTGTGTTGGCCCATGGATGGCTGTCTTCTCCCTCTGTCCCTTCACATGTCTGCCTGCCTCTGCGTCCAAATTTTCCTTTTAATAAGGACACCAGTTGTACTGGATTAGGTCCCATTCTAATGACCTCATTTCAACTTGGTTGCCTCCGTAGAGCACCTGTCTCTAAATACGGTCACATTCCGAGGTCCCGGGTTTAGGACTCCAACATATCTTACTTTCTGGAAGATGCAACTGAACCCCCAAGCACCAGGATTCCAGGAAACTGAAGTTGAGATTCAAATACAAGTCACTTTGCTCCCTACAAACCCGCTATCACCAAACACCCTGCTTCTGAGTGTGAGAAGGAACATTCAAGACCATTTATTCCCATTTTGAGGTCGGAAGACAGACCCTTAAATGAGGGTTCAGAAAGACTCAAGTCACATGGCAAGTTCATGACTGAGCAGGACAGGTCTGGGCTTAGATGCACTGCCCTGTGCACCAGCCTCATATAGACAGCTGCTAGGGTACCCTCCCCCCCAAAGGTCTGCTCACACCCCTGCCATGGGACCCCCTTTGCTGCTGGGTCTTCCATATCTATTTCTCCAGCAACACACCACCCCACTCTGAAAAGGCCTGTAGCTGCCCCAAGCCAGGGATATAAATGCCCCTGGCAGTGAATTAATGACGCTTCATCCAGATTCACATAAGTGGCTTCATTGGAAGCCTGTGCATCTTGGTGGAAATCTATTCCCTGCTGAAGAAAGAACGCATCTTCAAGGAAAACTGGTGGCTCCACTTTCCTGGCTGCGACCAGCAAATTGCCTTGCTCAGTGCCTGACCCACAGCACAGTTTCAGAGCTACTGAGTGGAAGGAAGCGGGAGGGGCTGGGGATGGCTGCAGGGACACAGTGTGGTGTCCGGGACTGTCCCTACTCACTATGCATCCTCCAATGAGTCACCTCCTCACTCAGGTTCTCACCGCCCCTTCTGGCAAAGAGAGCACCAAACAGGCAAACCATATGGACCCTCTTACTCAAGCATTTGATGTAAGTCCACACATATCTAGTTTCTGAGATCCACACAGGCTTGAGGGAACTAGTGAGGCAAAATTCAGCATTTGATGAACAGATAATGTCCAGAGGGAGACACAAAGGTACAGAGAAAAGGACCGTCTTGAGATGGGAAGAGGCCTGGGCAAGGAGGACACAGAGCAAGGCCCTGGCTTTGCTACTGATGCCAGCCCTTGGAGGTCAGAGCACCCCTTTTGCCACCTCCGTTTCCACAGACAAAATGGGGGTGCAGGGAAGGTGTCCTACCTCCCAGGGTTTTGACAAAGATAAAGAAACACAGGTTGGAGCCCAGATGTGTCAGACACCCCCCGTGTGTCATGGTCACAGATGTAGCACTTGCCGTTGACATCCAAAGCCATGGCCTCATTGGTGCCATCCCAAGATGCAGGAAGCAGTCAATGGTCAGCATCACCATTTGACTGATGGGAAAACGGAGGCTCTCAGAGGGCTGGTGCTTCTTGAATTTGTTGTCTGACCTTTCCCCTTAGTCCTGAACCTACTGACTCTCTTGGCCTCTGTTCCTTCAGCCTTGACCAGCCCGAGGTCACAGTGTCACCACCACTCATGGTTTCCATTGAAGGAATGACCTTGCCCTGACAGCCAGACCCTGCTGACTCTCTGCCGGCCTGCCCAGGCTGGTGGGGGGGCAGGGCCCTCGCCTGGGCCTCACGGACTTCTTGGCCGCCATCTTGCACATCCCACGCACTGCCCTACCACCAGCTGGGAGCCTCCTCCACAGCAGGTATCTGGCACTGGGGTCCCCGCACCAGCCTCACTCACCATGGATACCCCCATCTGATCATGGCTCTACTTCCTGCTCAGCCCTGAGCTTGCCCAGCACAGGGCCTGAGCAGCCACTACTGATCCATGAGACCTGTCCTGGTCCAGGCCTATGGCCCTGTGCCTCTACTTACCTTCTAGGAAGGAAGTGAGGTAAGTATTCACGAAGTCCCCACAAAGCCATTTCATTCTACAAATGCTTCTTCTCTTTTCCTCCTACCTCTGCGACTTGGCTGGCCCCACACCCATCTCCCTTCTTAATGGTGGCGGCCCATGGATTTTCCTTAGGGAAGCCACCCCTCCCCTCCACCCAGGAGGTCCAAGTAAACCCAATCTGGCTAATGGATGTGCTTCGTCCAGTGACCACAACCACTGGTTTGACGGTTCAGAGGCGATCGGAGTGAACACCAGGAATGTGCTGGAGCATCTGGACAAGGGGCTCAGCTGGTCGGATCTACTTCTGGAGAGGCTGGCGGTCATCTTCGTCACTGCCTGGGAGCAGCCGGTCTGAGAACGAAGCCAGCACAGGGCATGCAGAGCCACGGAACAGAAAGAGCTACACTCCCCAGATTTAAATAAAGCAATAATTTAAACACTTGGATCCAGCTATGCCTGAGGCCAGGCTATTCTCTGTACTCTGCAATTTTGTGAGTAAATTCTCTTTCTAGATTACATGCAATTTGCAGTTTCTGTCACCTATCAATGAAAAAGTTATGACTAATTCATCTCTCTTGCATTAAAAAAATCTAATCTTTCTATTGTCTTTTAAATTAGTATGAAACTCCTAAAGAGGCTTCTAGGAGAACAAGGAAAACTAATTGTTCTTAATCCCCACAGGAATTCTGACAGCATCCTCTGAAATAAGACTCCGGATCCTCGAACACAAGGTTAGCTCCAGGAAAAATTAAGTAGAAAATGGAGGGGCTCCGAGACCCGCTTAACAATACAAAACACCCTGCACTTAGAGATAAACTAGATCATTGAAAGGATCTCCCACAAAAACACACAGCTAAACATCTCAACCTGGCATCCAAGACCTTTTCTAGGTGGAAGCAGCTGGCCCCACACCTGCTGGCCACAACCTTGTGATGCTCAGCCCTTCACAGTGGGACCCTAAGTCCCAGCCATGCTGCTGTCTGCTCAGGGCCTAGGGTAAGGCAACCCGACAGAAGGTCACCAGGCCTGGTAAGAGTGGGTCCTTCAGCCCAGAGAGCAAAAACGGAGTCCATTCCTCAGGACTGGGCTGCAGGGCCAGGCCAGACCCAGCCAGCCAGGGAGGATGACCAGGTAGTTACTGGAGACCTGGGGAAGGCAGCTCGGCATGGTAGGCAGGGCGATAGGATGGAGGAAGTCGGGGTCCCTCATGCTGTGACATGCCAAACTGGCCCCGGGACATCTACTCAGGATGTGAGAGAGGACTGCACTTGGAGCTTGTTGAACTTTTTGTCATTTGGGGGGCGGGGGAGCTTCTGTTACTTGCAGCCAATGCTCATCCTAACCAGGCCTTCTCAGGCCCTTGGCACAAAGGAAGCTCCCACAAGCAGCCTCCACCTCACCAACCAGCCAGGTTAACCAACACCCTCCACCTCCTCCTGTAAAAATGCCCATGGTGCCCCAGAGCCACAGAGAAGGTGCTCTAGGTCACCCACACGTCTGTTCCCTCCAGCGGGGTTGTTTGGCTACTGGGGATCAGCTGTGTTTCTTCCCAAACCTGCTGGCTGCTATAATTACAAAATTCAACTAAATGGTTCATTACAGAAAATGTGAGCCCCAAAGAAGAAAACTGAAGAGAAACTAAGTTGAAGGTTGTGGATGGATTCCAGAAAGTTGAGACGTTTTAAAAAAAGTTCCGTGAAATTAAGTGTCGGGGAGATGACCGTAAAAGATGAGGAGAAACTGGCAAGAACCTGGGAGGGTGCTGCACCAGGTTCCTTGACAGGAGCCTCACTGCCCGACCCCGCTGACCGACTCCTCTGTCCGGGGTCCAGAGCCCTGGTACTGTGCGCGTAGGCAGTGCCGGGAGGCGACCTGGATTTCCAGTGCCTGCGGCAGAAGCAGTCCTATAGCAGAAGTCTGGCAAAATGAATGGATGTGTCATATGGCGTCATTAAAAGATAATGTTAGGTTTTATGCTTTATGGTTGTGTGTTTTCACTGACATTTTCCCCGGAATTCCCCTCTCCACACGTCCGCCTCCCACCGCAGTCCCCACCCTTGTCAGGTAAGATGATTGTTGTGTATGGGTCCCCACCTCCGAGACACAGAGGCAAATTCATGCAGTGGACCGCCCATCTGCAGAACCGGGGCTGGAGGCCCTGGGACAGCTAATGCCTATTTTGCAGAGGGAAAAAGGAACAAACATGGGGTCACCTACGATCCACACGGACAGCTCCTTCCTGGCAGGGCCAGGGCACAAACTGGGATCTCCAGGGTCCCCATCTGAAGCTCCTTCCACAATGACAGGCCACTTCCTCAACAGCTGTGGCCTGTACACCAAAATGTGTTATGTTAGCTCCTTCCCTCTTTAAAAAGGCAAGGGAAGTAAGAACAGAAAGCCTCCTGGGGAGGGTATTATCTTGCTCGGGCATCTCCCTTCCTACTCCAGGCTGCCTGCAAAAAGCCCTTTATCCAATAGAGATCTGTGAAGTCTCTGCAGCTGTGCCCAGGTGAGGTTACTGGGGAAGGACCAGCTCCTGAGTGTCCTGGCAGGTGGCCACGAAGAGTCCAGTCTCCTCTCCCGGACACTGAGGCCTCGGGGCGCCATCAGCTAACCCCTCTCTCCACGGCAGTTCCTGGGACCTGTTGGGGGCTGGCTTTTAGTGGGCGCAAGCTGCCTCAGGCCTGGGAAGGTGGGGTGTGTTTCATTTTTTTTAAATTTTAAAACAAAAGCTTACAATACATTCTGTGGCACAAGCGAGCAAGCCAAGGTATTGTAGGGGCAGTGCAATCCGCACAATTGTGTGCGTCTGTGATTGCAGTTGATTTTACGCACTTGAATTCAAGGGCCTCTCGAATACAAAGGACAGAGGCAGGAGAGTGCTTTGCAAACCGCCAAACCCGTGCAGGTCTCCGTTGTTAAGCTTTGTTGAGGCCAAGCTGCCCGGGCTGCTCACTTGTTCGGCACAGGGAGTCACCCGGCCTCTGGCATCTCCAGACACCAGCTCCCTCAAGGACTATTGTGAAGCTTGAGTTTCCACTCCTGGGCCTCTGTGCTGGCGGCTCCCCAGGCCTAGACCACCTCCCCTGCCTTTCATCCCTGCTTGGCTGGTCCCTTCTCATCCCATCCCTGGCCCAGACTGAGTGTCTTTCCCAGGCGGGCCTTCCTGACCACTGCATCCTACAATGGCCACCCCACCTCTCTCTTACCCATTGCCCCGCTCTCGTTCCCTGTGCTTCTTATTCTCCGACATCTCCCATTTCCAAGGATTTTCTTACATGATGGCAAAATACACACAACAGAAAATGGAACGAGTTTAAGTGTGCGATTCAGGGGCATTGTGTTCACACTGCTGTGTTGTCACCGTCACCCCGTCCCTTTCCAGACCGTTCCCTGTTCTGCATCTGTCCACTTGCGTCTCCTTGCCTTCCCCAGCTAATGGCTCCGTGTGAGTGGGCGCTGCACCTGTCCTGCTCACAGCCGTTTCCCCGGTGCCCAGCATGATGCCCAGCACACAGCAGGCACTCAATAAGCCAAATGAGATAGAGGGGGCAGCACACAACAGCAAGAAAATGCCAACATAGACATCTTTTCTGTAATAGCCCCAAGATGAGAGCACATCGCCTGGGCACCAGACAACGACGGAGCTCTTCTGTCCACCTCCGGGGAGGGCGGGGCAGGGCAAGCCACCAAGAGCCACTTTCCCGGGCCCGGGCCCGGGCCCCTGTGCGAGGTCAAGAAGGAAGATATCCGATCACAGAAACCACCTGACATCGACACTCACCATTTCAACACATCAGCTCTACAGAGAGCAACATTTTATCAGTTACTGAAGGGCAGGCACAAAAATAGACTGCCCAGATCAAATGCCACCCTCAGCTGCTCTCTTGACACTCGGGGGTGGGTGGAAAGGCCTCAGCACATGAGGGCCTGAGGCCTGGGGACCTGGGAGGGGGCTCCTCGATCACAGGAGGGCACAGAGGTTGGCAGGTGGAATTGGAGCCAGGGTTAGGGGCAAATGAGACAGGCACCTGCTTTGGGCCCCAAAACACTCAGTAATCAAGACAGATTGTGTTTAATGCAAAAAAAAATCAAAATTAATGCAAAAAATTCCATGCTGAGCAAAATAGCAAAATTCTAAGTAAAGACAGGGTCAGTAGTACTGATTTTTCCTTTGGCCTCAGGTGTCTATCTGTCTACATGCCGCTGCATGATGCTCTTACTGTTCCTTTTTTTTTTTTTTGTATTTTGTCCAGCATGGATATTCTGACATCTGTTGTTATTATTTTTACATGTTGCATTAGAATATGATTTATCTTGATTACTGAGTTTTTTGGCATCTCTGTAAAGGCTGTGTGTGAGCCAAGGCACCCCTAATCCCAGCCGGGATGGAACGAGACAGTGGAAGAGTTACTACACGTGCTGGCAACGAAAAGGACATCCTAGACCACGTCATGCCTCGGTCTCCGCGTCTCCCCAGTGGGGCCCGTACCCTCTGGTTGCTGTGGAATTCACTGGCCCAGCCCGGTCCAGAGAGGTGTTTTGGGTGGGAAAGTATCTGGGCAAACTCTCAAGTGCTGTCCCTATGTAGGAAACTGCTATTACATTCTTATCAAAGGTAAAATCAGTGGTCCAACAGAGTGGTGAGTAGTGTTCAGTTCGACAAAACACTTGCCCTATTTATAATGAAAGGAGTGAAGTTTGCAAATGAATAGATTTTTGCTTAAGAAGAGAGAGAAGAGCAGATTCACGGTTCTCCCTGCAACCATCCCCTCACTCCGGTTCTGACGCCTTTCCTGGGTTCTGACGCCTTTCCTGGCGTGCAGGGAGGACAGCAGGGGGCACCGCTAGCCCTGGAGAGTGGGACCATGACTCCACACCACTGGAAGGGGTGACTGCCCACCTTCAGATCCAGTTGTGGCAACCCCAAACTGGCAGGCGCCTTCCTTTCCTGGCGTTTCCTCAAAATCTGAACATACCCCAGGGCAGGGGGTGGGGGGACTGGCACGTGCCAGCCTTCCTGGTGTGTCAGGTGGATGAAAAAGTACCTGGCTTCAGGATAATGAAAAAATTCCGGAAATGGACAGCAGTGACTTCGAACACTCTGAATGTGCTTAATGCCACTGAACTGTCAATTAAAATGGTTAAGTTTTATGTTGTGCATATTTAACCACAATAAAATAAAAACAAATCTGAAGGAGTGTTAGAGAGAAGGGAGGGAGGGAGGGAGGAAGGGAGGGAGGAAGGAAGGAAGGAAGGAAGGAAGGAAGGAAGGAAGGAAGGAACCCAGTGCACTCCGTCTGGAGGTGTTCAATCTCCGGGGTCCTGTAGGGTCCCTGTTCTTGGCTCTATTTCTATGACTCTATGTCTCTTGCCCTGGCCGGCAGGAGAGACTGAGGGAGCTGGGCTCAGCTGAGAAGCCCTTTCTTTCTTTCCTTTTTTTTTAAAACTGTTAACACTTATAAATAACCCAGAAAGAGGCAGAAAGGGGATCCTGGCAGGAGCGTGAAGGTCAGGCAGCCCCTTCATGGCACTGGAGGAAACGTCGTGCCCGACAGGCCTGCATGGCACCAGCTCACATTGTCTGCCCAGGGCTGCCCAGATCCACTGCAGCCCGTGGGGTGGCACTCCCACACAGGAAGAGCAGCCCCAAGGCGGCTGGCTCCTGAGGGTTCTGAGAAGGGAGGGGACTGCCCCGTGGGTGGAAAGGCAGCAGAGAGCCGAGGATTCCCCCAGCCCAGTGGACCAGGACTGAAGTCAGCCCTCTGCTCCTATCTGCTCCCAAAGGCTGGGGACAGGGTTCTGCCACCAACACACCAGCCTCAGCTTGTCAGCCAACACAGGACCTGACCTGCTGAGGGAGAGATGACTCAGCAATGTTCAACCCACAACTGCCCCTGCTGAGGCTGCTGCACAGCATGGGAGCCAGGAGGGGCCTCACAGCCCATCTGGCCCTGTGGTTCCCACACTGGGCTCCCAGGGGAACCCCCTGCAGGATCTCCGCCCCTGAAGCCTGCCAGGGTGCAGGGCTTTGAAGTGGGAGGGATTATGAGGGAGCTGATTAATTAGGCTTTCCATTTTTATGAACTAAGAACCATACAGGGGCAACCCGTCATACTCTTATTTAGCCTGAGTGAATTCAACTTCATGAGCTTGGCAAAAAACAAATACATAAAAAGCCCAATTTCTATTTCTTTCTTATGTATTAGAAATACGGTGACATTCTATTTTGCATGTGAATTCTATATTTTCCCATGCCCATGTACTCATACCTATTTTTCATACACACTATTTCACAGGCAATTTAAGGGCTCTACGAGGCTCATTTGAAGCCTCGGACTCAGGAAGCCATCCCCGTGGTAGGTGGTCTTTACCACTCAGAGTGCCAGAGGGGTACCTGGGAGCCCAGCAAAATGGACATTTAGAATTCACCCATTTTACAGATGAAAATGCTAAGGCTCAGCAAGGTAACGTGACTTTGCTGAGCAAAATGTTCATCCAGACTGAACTCCCAAGTTCTCTGTTGCCAGCCCTCTACCAAGGCTGACCTCAGCTATTCACAACACAGTGTGAGGGGTGGGGAGGAGCTCTGGTCCTCGGTCTGTGCGGTTTTTATCTGCTAGACTTAGGGATGAGGGACAGGGGAAAAAGTTCTCCAAGCTCTGCTAGTACTTTGCAAGTCTTTATGGGTTCTGGAAGCCCAAGGTAACAAGTCCTTGGTGTGGGCCACAGAGGAGAGAGCCAAACCAGGGGACACACCTGCCATCACCAGGGAGCTGGAGGCAGAGCTGAGGCGAGAGTTAGTGGCTCACTCTCCTGCTTCAAAGCCTTCCCTGACTTCTCACTGCCCTCAGCAAAAAACCCCAGCCCTCACGGAGCCTGCAAGGCCTGGTGCAGCCTGGGCCTGCCTCCTCTCCCACCACCTCCTGCCCTCCAGCACTGCAGACATAGGGGTCTTCTTCTTGGCATGGGCTCCACCCAGGCCACCTACCCAGTATTCAGTCTCAGCGGGAGAAACCCTCCTCAACACCTACCCCACCCCATCACTGTAGATTACGCAGCTGCATGTAATCCGCAGCATGAATCCAGGGACCGCCAGAATGTGAGCTGCAGGAGGGCAGGGGCCTGGGCCTGTCCTCTGCTGGCTCCCAGCACCCAGACAGCAGCTGGCACAGAGTGGGTGCTCCCTAAACCTTTGCGGGATGGGCGGGAAGAGCAGAGCCCCACTTCCCAGGTCAGTGTGGGCACCTCTGCTTCCCATCGTTGCGAGGCCTACGAGGGCTCCCTCTCAGCAGTCAGCCCTCTTTACTGGGGGTGCTGTTGGTCTCCATCCCCACCCACTATTCTCTTATGCAAATTCCTGCCTTTCCTTTTCCAGTAGGTCCGATGATGAGAATCCCAGATCTGTGAGCTCCCAGATAAAGCTGGTGGGAAACAGATTCTCTTGGGCCCCAGCAGGCCCTCCCTGGTCATGTGGTCAGCGAGAGCCAGAAAAGGAGGGAGGCCCAGCAGGCCTGCTCAGCAGACCCCCACTCGTTCATGTCCCGCGTGGCCCGGGCACTGGCTCCTCAGCCACAGGTGAACCTGCCTTACATAGAGAAGTGCGTTCACTGGGCACGTAAAGTGAACTTGTATCAAACAAAGGACACGTTTTCATTCCCTTCTTTCACGTAACAGGGATGTGTCCCATGGGGTAGCATCACCACAAGCCCCCTCTCCAGGGCAGATCCTCCACACTCTGCACTAATGGGGGAATGACAGGCACCGAACTGTGGAAGGGTGGCCATCTGACAGTGCTGGATTATCGCCCAGGCCTGATGGAGAACAGGCCGGAAGTGGGAGCTCTCAGATGGAGAACAGTGAGATCATTCAGGGATTGAGGTTCCCGCCATCCACACGTAAGTGCCACCCAAACCCACTTTTCTGCCCTACTAGGTTTCTCCCACCCTACTGAGACTTGGAGTCTTGGGGCTCATAAAAATCCTTCATGCTGTTAACTAGACATTCTCCCAGTTGATCCTCACAACAGGGCAGAGGTAAAGCCATTTTTCTGATGGGGAAGCTGAAGTTCAGAGAAGGGAAGTAACTTGCCTAAAGTCACACAGCAAGTTAAAGAGGTGCAAGACTAGACCCCCAAGACCTCTGGCTCCTCATCGAAGCAACAATGGAGAGTTCTGATTGGCAGTCACAAGCCTGGATTCTCTGCATTATTGGCAGGGGACCTTGGACAAGTCCCTCTACTTCTCTGAGCCTCTGTTCCCCTGTATTCCAACACTGGTTGGCTTTGGAGACCATGGTCGGTCAGCTTGGAGTTTGTGACATGCAGTCAGCCTGAGACATCCTGAGCATGGTGGGAAAGCCTGCGGACGTGGCAAGCACTGCGGGACAGAGCGTCATGGTGATGCGTGTGTGTACCGGTGTTGGGGAGGGCATCTAGGAGATGTGCTAGCTCCTTGCTCCTACTCAAAGCACGGTCCATGGGTCAGCAGCATCAGCCTCCCCAGAGCTTGTTAAATTCTGCAGACTCTCTTGCTGAATCCCTGAACTCCTGAATCAGAATCTGCATTTTAACAGATCCCAGGTGAATCATATGCACAGTTTGGAAAGCAAACATTTTTAAGTCACACGTCAGATCGTAGCATGTGACCTTGGGTTTGACACCTAAATCCTTCAAGCCCCAGTGTCCCCATCTGTAGAGATGATGTGCACACCTCACGGGACCGCTGTGAAGGTTATATAAGATCACACATGCCCACAGCTCAGCCCAGTGCCTGGCAGGTAACAGCTGCCCAAATTGCCTGTTTCTTTTCTTCCTTAAAGGCCAGAAGGAAGAAGGCCTCTGCTTCCATTCCAAGTCCTGCCTGTACATCTGGGAGGCGGGGCAAAGACCCCCATGGGGCAGAACAGATGGGGACAGGGTGGGAGCAGAGGGAAAGAAGAAGAGGAAATAAAGAAGCAAAATAAAAACAAGCACCAGAAATTATCTGAATCCCCGGGAGGCAGGCGATATGTGAAACCCAGAGACGTGGCCATTTCAGCTCACGTGCTAAACCAGGGCTATCAAGAACTGCCTAAAGCCAGGGGGCTGGGTGGGGTGGAGAGGTGAGCAAGGCCGTGGCCTGTGTCCTTCAGGGCACACGTGGCAATGCCTTCCCAGCCCAGCTCTGAACCAGCTGTATGGCCAGGGTAGACACGATGCCAAGGGTCACTACAGCAACAGAAACTGAGGGCTTGGGCCCTGAGAACACCAATCCAGGGAGCTGTCAACCCAGAGGAGCTGGACAGTGGGGGGGCCGAGCCAAATGGATCTTGGCCGAGTGATTTAACCTCTCTGGGCCTCAGGAAATGGGGACAATAATAGCCCCACCCATTGTCTTAGGGTTCTAATGAGGATTGAATGACAAGGGTTTTTTTTTTTTTTTTTTTTGCAGTGTCTGGTGCAAGTAAGGGCTCAAAAGACAATGACCATGAGTGAGATTATTACACAGGAGTCTCCAAGCAACTGCTGGAATAGCTGCAGCTTCTCTGGGCTGCTGGAGCCTCCTCACCCGCCTAATTCTTCAGGCTCTGATGGACTCAGTGCTCGTCCCAATCAACTCGCACCTGAACGGCAGCCCCAGCCTCCTCCAGGCTACTGGACATGAGCACCCACAGCCATCTGTCCTCCCAAGACGCAGATGGGCCGGCCCCAGATTTCTCCCAGATAAACACCAGAACCCTCCCTCAAGCCCGCAAGGTCCTGTGTGATCTGACTCCTGCCTGCCTGTCCTGTATCATTTCCTAGTATTAATGTACCGCCTTCCCATCCCAACTTTGGGTCCCACTGGCCTTCTTTCCACCCCTGGCACTTGCCAGAACCTCTCCCCACAGGACCTTTGCATGTGCTGTTGCCTCTGCCTGGACCAGCACCCCCACACATAGGTCTGCTTTGCCTAGTCATCGCCTATCTATCCTTCACTCTGCATCCCGGGGGGGAAGCTCTGCCTGAGCCCTGCAGACCAGATGAGGAGTCCCACGCCTTACCTGCTCGCAGCCTTCCGGAGGTTCTGAGCCTTCTAGAGCATATCACAATTGGTAATTAAATAGTTATTTGCATGGACATTTGATTAATGCTCATCCTTGTATCCCCAGCACCTGGTACATAGTAAGTGCTTAATAAATACTTGGGGGTGGTGGTGAATGAATGACTCGATTCTCTGGCAACCACCTCACCCCCATGTCGTAGAAGTTCCCGCCTCCCCCCTCATGTGATCCCCTAGGCCTTTACTCTCCACACACATGGGACAAACCCCAATGCTGCCTGATCCTCAACTTACATCCATGACCGGCAGGCCCAGCGCCAAAGATCCAAACATTTCTAGATCTGATTTTCTTGAAAGCAGGGCTGGGCCACGGCCAGGGGAGGCGTGCACCGCCAGCCTCAGCAGCAACCGCTGATGAAGCTGTCTGGACAGACTGAGCTGAGATGAGGAAATGCCAAGATTTAAAAGCATCCGGGACCCATTTATTTATTGTTGTTCTTGCACTTCCAGGCTATTTTAAGCTTTGGATCGATCTGTTGGCCCTCTTCTCTCCAAATATCGCTCCAGAAACACCCAGCATGCACCTGGCTCTACCTGTCAGGGCTCAGCCGCCCCCAGTCCCATCTGGCACAGGACAGTGACAGCAGCAAAAACGGGGGGCTGGTCTCAGGTACCGACAGCCTCTGTGAATGGTAAGGGCTTTCACTGAAAGTCCACAACAGTCCCAAAGGGAGAAATGATTAGCTCCATTAGAAAGGTGGGGCAATTAGAACTCAGAGAGGAGAAGAAACCTGCCCAGGGTCACACAGCTGGAAAGTGCTAAGATGAGGATTCAACCCCAGATCTTTCAAATTCAAAGGTCAGGCTTGGCTCTTAACCACCCAGCAGCACTGCTTCCCTCATTCCCTGCTAAAGCTCCTCTTACACACTGTGGGTTTCCTCATCTGGTCCATGCCCTTCCAGCTACCTGCAAGGATCACACTACTGGTCCAGGCCACCTGCCCTGTGTGCATGTCTATGGGAAGGTTGCCAAGCTAGGCTGGTAAGAAAAAAAGGGGAAATTAATGTTATACAATCCTGTTGGTACTTTTTAAAAAAAGAAATGACACATGGATGGAAGTATACATGGATAGTTTAGATGTTCAAAGATTATTGATAAAAGACCACACAAGAAAATATTAAGAGTTTGGGAATAGAGCCCTGGCTGGCGTAGCTCAGTGGATTGAGCTCTGGCTGCGAACCAAAGCATCGCAGGTTTGATTCCCAGTCAGGGCACACGCCTGGGTTGCAGGCCACGGCCCCCAGCAACCACACATTGATGTTTCTCTCTCTCTCTCTCTCTTTCTCCCTCCCTTCCCTCTCTAAAAATAAATAAATAAAATCTTTAAAAAAAAAGAGTTTGGGAATAGGAATAAGGAATCGGTTGGCGACAGTGGGAAGTCAGACAATACTTTCTATTTTATGTTTCCTTACTCTTTGAATGGTTTTTTTAAATCCCCACCCAAGGACATTTTTTTTCCATTGATTTTAGAGAGAGAGGAAGGGAGAGAGAGAAATATCAGTTGACTGCCTCCTGCATGTGCCCGGACTGGGGGTTATCTGCACCCAGATCCAGAATTGAACTCTCAACCTAAGAATGTGCCCTGACCAGGAATCAAACCTGCAACCTTTCAGCTATGAGACGATGCTCCAACCAACTGAGCCACACCAGTCAGGGCACTCTTGGAAGGTTTTATTTTTACTTAGCTGTGCACATGTTTCAACCCATCCTGCAAAGCCCAATTCAAATGCCTCCTCCCCCATGGAGCCCGTCCCGACTGTCCCAGCTTGTCCCTCCTCTCATTTCCTACCACATTCTTCCTGCATCTCTCTGACCACACAGTCCACTGAACCTGTGTCCTCAACGCGCATGTTAACATGGGAACCCCCAGCCAGGCAGGAGCCCCAGGGCCTGGGTCAGTGTCTCAGGCCTCTGGGGTCTCTCCCACACTAAGCCCGAGTCTCTGATGAGTTGGGGGTATGGACAGCCCTGGTGGATGAATAACTATTTTGTTTTCTATCTTGGTCTCTGGCCTTCTGAAGCCAAAGAACTTGGAAACTAAAATGGAGCTTGGGGGTAGGGAGAAGAAGAGGAAAGCAGAGAATCAGAGGGTAAATTCAGCTCCTGGAAGCCTGCCCAGCACTGGTCCCTGGGAAATGATTCAAGCACCACTTATGCCAGCAGACAGTGCATTTGGGCCCTGAGGTCACCTAATCTTGTCATGGTCCTGCTTATTAAATATTGAGGCGCGTGAAATAAAGCTGCCACTCTGGTGCTGGGGCTCTGAGGAAGGGACAGAGACAGGGAGGAGAGGTGGGAGTCTGTCCTCTATTTCCTAGTCATGACTGCTCACCTAGGAAGCATTGGGCTATGATTGAACCTCAGGATGGACTTGGCTCTTGGCCTCAGCAAGAGCTTGGTGATGGTCCCATCTCATCTCCAAGGCAGCAAAGGGGGGCCACTGCCCCCCTCAGCACCCAGCCCCTGCCTGCAGACCTCTGAGAACCTGGAAACATTTGGTGCGTGATAATCACTCTCCTTTGTTGAGCCTCCCTTTTGTGCTATGTATTTCACAGACACCTCTTTCGTGCTGTGTAACGACCAGATAAAGGCAGGCAGACACATCGGCCAGACCATTTTACAGATGAGGGAAACCGAGTGCCAGGGATGCTAAGTAATGTGCTTGAGATCACATGGCTAAGTTTGTGATGTTGGAACTAGGCCGAGGCTGCAGTCAAAGAGCAACTAGAATTCCATTGGCTGAAGCTACATGACGACAGGCAAGCCACCTGATGGCCCAAAGCCTCGGTTGGTTTTCTCGTTTGCTGGGTGGGCTGCCTGCCAACAGGCCAGCATGAGACTCAACTGAGCTGAATCTCACTGTCCGTCTCTGATCGCAGCACACGGCTGAGGGTGCAGTGCGGGGCTGAGAAGCACTCACAGGCACAGGACAGGCGTGGTGCCTCTTCTCAGACCCCTGTCTCCCACCCAGGACTCAGCATCAGAGCAAAGTAAATCTTTTCACCAGGAAGGAACGCTGTCTTTTTTTATAAAAAAGCAAGTGTATGCTAGTGACTAGAATGCAAAAGCTGTGTTAATTTTTCAAATAAAATATGAACCGTGTTTGTGCTGTAGATTCTGCTTAAATTCGTTGTAGGTTTCGCTAGTGGGGCTACAGGGGAGGCAGTGGCAGGACTGTTAAGAGCATCCAGTTCAGAGTCAGAAAGACCTGCATAAATGTGAGCTCAGTCACTCGACTAGCTGTGTGGCCCTGGCCACGATGCTCAACCTCTCTGAGCTCTAGCATCTTTATCTGTAAAGCAGGAAAAAGATCATACTTTTCAAGTGGGAGTCCTTAACCTTTTTTTGAGCCATTAGTCCCCCTGGCAATCTGGAAAGCATATAAACTGTTTCTCAGAATGTTTTTAAATGAATAAAATAAAACAGGATTATAAAGGAAACCAATAATATCAAAATATGGTCATGAAATATTAAAAAGAGTAAATTTATGTTACAGTAATATAACATGCTTTCTTATTGCTGTATAGATAATATCTAGTAGCAAGTGCAATGATCACCCACAATTTCAAAGCAGTGATGAGCATAAATATTTCTAGACACCTGAAGTAACTGTAATGTGATACGCCAATATCTACGACTTCCATCAGTGACAAAAAAAATCACAGGTACCACTAATACCTCTATGGTTTGTCACCTACGTTCACAATGAAAGGAGATGCTAAATTTACATTTCCCTTCCAGGTTAGTGAAAATAAAAGATGTACTATTTTTTTCCATCCAAGTTCACAGACCCCTAAATTCTACCCTGTCTCTGGGGCTGGCTGATGGACATGAGGTTAAGAGGCTCAGTTGTAGAGCATGTTGCACAGGCCTGGCTCTGTAAAGGTTCTTTCAGCCTAGCTGCTTCAAGCTATGCCAGCCTCTGCCTCCAGACACAACAGCACCCAAAGTTCCACCTGCATGCCATGGAAAGACCTCTGGGGAGTGGCTTGAGCAGTCTTGAGGCCTTTGGGGGCTCAGGGAGGGATGTGGGTCATGCCAGGCTGTTGGAGGAGTGAGGGAGGCCCTTGGAGCTAATCCAGAAGCTTAGAGCTGGAAGATGGTTAAGCCCCAGTCAGATATGCACTCGCTCAAGCTGTCTCAGCTCAAAACAAGCTGCGTCCTGCCATGCATTAGCTGTGTCCTCAGCTACTCCTGTGAAAAAGCCTCGTCAAATCCTGCTTCTTTGACACCTACCCTTGGGTGGTCTATTGGCATCTGAAGCTTATATCCAAATGGAATTCAGTTTCCAAATGGAAACTGCCCCTAAGGCAGTTTCTCCTTCAGTCCTCTCCTTGTCAGTAAAAAGCACAGCCTTCACCCAGCTCCTCGGAAGTGAAACTTAGGATTCCTCTTTCCCTCACCTTCACATTCAATCCATCAGCCCGTCCTGTCCACTCCAAAGCACTGTCTGTCCATTTCTACTGTCACCATATTAGCTCATGCTATCATCGTCTCTTGCCTACACTCTTGCAGTGCTGCCTTACAGGTCCCCCAGTTCCACACTGTTCACCTCGCCCAAAGCTGGTCTCTCCTAAAATAGCCAAAATCACCTTTAAAAACTGGAAATCAGACCAGACTCCCTATATAAAACTCTTCAAAGACTCTCCAATTGTACTTAGAATCAAATCCAAACAACCGTGGCCCTTGCCTACCCTGCCAGTATCCTCTCCAGCCACTTTCTGGCATTCTTTACATCAGAACTTAAAAGCTGGTCACTGCCCCAGGGCCTTTGCACAAGCCATTTTGGTATGGCTGGCTTCTTCTAACACTTACACCAAATGTCACCTCTTCAGAGACCTTCTCCAACCACTCACTATAAAGTGGCCACCCCTCCCCTAATTCTGGCACACTCCCCATCACATGACTGTGTCTTATTTTCTTCACAACCCACATTGCTGAAATAATCTTGCTCATTCTTTTCATGTTTGTTACCTGTCCACCCCCACTCTCATGGACATTCCTAATGGCTGGAAACTAGTCTGTCCTGCTTCCTGCTGGATGTTGGCACATTATTAGGCACTCTTCAGATTTTACTGAGCGAGCTTATTTTGCGTGGAAAAATGAGCAGAGCACTCGCCATGCACTGTCATTTAATCTCCACAGCTGCTGTTATTTTCATTTTACAGAGAGAGAAAGAAACTGAAGAGGCCCAGTGAGGACCCTCAGCCGGTGGAGGTCTGTCTGATGTCGAAGGCAGGGCCTTAATCACTCACTGCATCATACTGCTTTAAAAAAAAAATATCCCTCCAAAAATCATCCCCAAACAGAAGACAAGGGAAAGCTGATTCTACAGAAAGATGCAGGGGGGTGGGTCTGAAGCAATGGTATCCCAGGCCTCATCCCCATCAGAAGCCCTTCCCTCCTGGACCACTCTGCCTAGAGCAGCAGTGGGCAGAGAGGTGGTGCCACACGGGGCTCGCTTCTGCCAGCAGCGCCCAGGAAACTCTCCCAGCTCCTTTCTCCCCGGCCTTCCCCTGGTCACTAGTCTCCCGGTCAGGTTTCCTTGGGAAATTACCCAGTCAGAACCGGGGAAGGCGGAGTCTGACAAGAGAAACCTAGAACTGCAGGCAGGAAAGGACCTTGACAACCATCTAGTCCCACCTCCTTCTTACGCTTTAACCAAACAAAGCTGCAGGTCCTTCCTGGGAGAGGTTCCCTCTTTATCTCCCTTTTACAGACGTGGAAACTTGAGGCTCAAAGAGGTGTGCTAACTTCCCTTGGAGACACCCAGATAAATTAAATCGCTGAGCTGGGATAGAACCCAGGAAATCTGACTCCCCAAGCTATGACGTGTAACTCCCACACTAGAATAAAAACAAAACCCTTTTTGTTTCAGAGCCACTTTGAAGTCACAGGTGCCAGAATTACAGAACAGAATGAAAGGGGCCCTTTGGACGGGTTCTAACTCTCGATTTACCATGGGGGGAAACTGAGGCTCAGGATGGGAGAACCTGACTGACACCCTGACTGCATCGAGCTGCTTCTGGTGACTGCCTCGTGGCCCTGGACACAAGGCAGGATGTACAGGTGGCACTCCAGAGGGTGAGAGGCACCGACTCCCTGCAAAGGACCCACTCAGGACCGTGCAGCCCTGGTGCCTGCATTCCAGTCTGGTTACGGCAGGAAGGGCAGGTGTTGAGCGGACAATGCTCCATCCACAGCGGGTGGGAGGCAGCTGTTGTGTGCGAGCTTGCCCTAAACAGAGCTCCCTGTTTCCTTTTTCGCCCTGTTGCTATGGGATGGGCCTGGCTGGGACAGCAGCCTCCTTATATAGGGCGAAGCAGGAATTCTTGCCCCCTTCTTCTAAAGCAAAGGCAATGGACGCAGAAAAGATAAAATAAGCAACTGCCCTTTAGAGGCAAAACACTCTTTGCTGTTTTCCTGCTTGGAGAACTGTGTGTGGGCACACACGCGCACTCAGGCGTGTGCCAAGAAACAGCAAATCAGAATCAAGTGCTCTGGCCTGGGTTTGAGGCTAAGAGCAGCCACCATATGCTCCCAAGCCAAGTCCTCCTCAGACCTCTGTTTCCTCACATGGATATGCAAGAGTCCAACTAGACACCGTCTAACATCCTTCTCGGCCTTAACCTTTGCTAATTTTATGGAATTCAGATGATCCGAATCCTTCCCCACTCATGACAGCACCAACACATGAGTGACACCATCAGCTGGTCTGTCTGCAAGTCCTTCCCCAGGAGACTCAGGACCTCCTGGTCTTGCTCTCACTCAGGCTGAATTTTAACCCTTCCTTGGTAAGTCAAACCATCAGGGGTTGGAAAACTTTTTTCTGAAGAGCTCAACAGTAAATATTTCAGGCCTGGAAGCCAGAAAGTGAGTTGTTCAGCTCTGTGGCAGTTGTGTAAACAGCAGCGGCAGGCAACGTGGAAACAAATGGGTGTGGCTGCATTCCAATAAAACTTTATTCACAAAAACAGGCAGCTGATTGAATTTGGCCCTGGGGCCTTAGTTGCTGATCCCCAGAACCATTATCTTAACAACCACGCCCTCACAGTGGTCCTTTGCGCCAACACAGTGCTGCCCCTCCCCTGGGAACCTGGAGTCCTCAGAGCTGCCAGTCTCTGCCCTTCAGTCATCATCTCTTTGGCAACTGGCTTCTCGGTCTGCATATCTTCCAGCTGTGAGCCTGCTGTCTTCAAGAAGTTCCACTTCTCTCTGTTTAGGGGCCATGTCTCATCTATCTGGTCGACCAGATCTCCCAGCTGAGGCTCTATCAAGTTTCGTCTAAACCAAGGATCAGTGGGCTCCGAAGGAGAATCCTCTGGAGAACAACAAATGGTGCCTGGTCTCCGTGATAACGGTTTTGGCTTCCGCAGGCTCTGTACTGGAATCCAGCAGGCTGAGGCTGCTGGACGGGGTGCCTCTGAAGGCATGAGGGAGCTGGGCTGTGGGCTGTCCTCCCCACAAACATTTGTTGCATGGATGCCAACTGAGGCAGGCGTATGAGGGCATTCTTTTAAGTGAGGGGCTACTTGTACTGTTATTAATAGTGCGCTGGGATTTTCAGAAGACAGGATGCGCCGATGAACCAACTTCCTTCAATCTTCCCCTGGGACTTGTTGCTATAACCACTTCTCCCTTCTGACAGGAAAAAGTCTCCTATGAGTCAAGGGCTCCTCCTGGCAGGCAGAACCACTCTCCTGCCCAAGAAGTCCTTCCCTACCGCCTCCGCCCTGCCCTCCTGTCCTCCACCCAGTTCTCAGGAAGGCGATGAGGAAAGAACAGGCTGCAGCATCTGCCCCCGCAGGCTGTCCCAGGAGAGATCCACAAGACCAGCAATCCCCAAGGAGGAAGAACACATCCACCACCAAACCCGGTGGCCTGGGCTCCACCTTGCCTCTGACTCATGAAGAAGCTGAGTGTCCAACTCAACACTGTGGTCATTGTCCTTTAATCTGTGCATCCCTGAAGGTCTTCAGGGAGAAGACAGAGGAACTTCTTCCCTGGGTCCCCAAGGGCAGATCCCAGACACCAATGGGCCAAAGTCATATTGTTCCATACAAAGAAGAATGTTCCAATGAAGGCAATGATACCCTCCCCTTTGCTGAAATTTACACAGGCGGAGTTAAAGTAGGTTTACAGTTGTGAGTATGCAAAACACAGTTTCTATTTGTATTGTTTATCAATTACTGTATTATTTTCTGTACAAGCAACTGTACACCTACTTCTGTGACCCCTGTACAGAGGCCAGTAGTGCAAACTGCGAAGGGCACTCAGGGACCCAGCAATGCACGCCACTTTAATTAATCAATATGACTGCCTACCAAGTCTGTGCTCTTCTGATTCTTATCCTTCAGCAGGATATTCTTTAAGCCTCATGACCAACCTCAAGGTAGAAATGAACGGTGTCCCACTTCGCAGATGGGAAAAGCCGGGCTCAGAAAGGCCGTAGTAAGAGGGGAAGTAGGGCCGCCAGCCAGGGTAAGACGCAGCTTCCGGGCAGCAGAGTCTCTACAAAACCACGACACTCCGAATACGAACCCCATCACCCAGCGTGGGACGAATTCACTCCGGGGATGGTCTTGGTCTTTCTTTCACTCCTCCTCCCTCTGGAGAGCTGCTTACCTGAGGAATGATGGGGTAGGACTCCACATCTTAGACGCCCAAAGAAGAAAGTCTTCCCAGTCTCACCCCAAAGGGTCAGAAGTCTCCCCCCACCCCAAACCAGGAAGAGCCCTGCTGGGTCCAGGACTTTCTCTGCCAATTCCCATTTTACAGCTTCGGGCCCCGCCCCTCCCCACCCTTTACTCTAAACACCCTGACTGTTCTCACCCACTTCAGCACCTCTGCAAATACCTTCTACCACTCTGCCCAGGTCATGCCTTCCCTGCTGAGGTGACTTTGCTCTCTGCACCAGTCTTCCAGGCCCTGCTATTCCAAGTGCTGCCTGAGGGCACCCTCTGCCTAGCTCTCACCCCTGCCTGGCTTCAGCATCACTTCCCAGGGTAGAGGCTGAGAACCCAAGGCCAGGGGATTATGTTGTGTCTTCCAGTAACCTGGGGGAACCTGGGGCTAGCAGGTGCTCATTCATCCTATGTGTGTTGAATGAATGAAACTCTTATAGATGTATCCTTTTATATTTAAATGGAAAAACCACAAGGCACTGGGACAGAAGCCCTTGCTCAGGCTCTTAATCAGTAAAGGGGACTGCTGGACGCCAGTCCAATCAGAATAGCTCTCCTTGTCTTCTTAAATCACTGGGTCTCCGGGTAAGATTCTGTCCACAGAAGGAGGAGAAGCATTCCTTCAGTAAAAACAAAAACAAACAAAAAAAAACTCCCTTCTAGCTCCAAAATTCTCTAATTACCACCCATTCTGCAGATGCTGACTTTTGCTCTCAAAGACTAGCCTGTCCCTCTGCACAGAATTACCACACCAAAGGAGATTTGCACTTGCGTGCCCCCCCCCGCCCCACCCCCGGGGCCCCAACCCAGAGCAGGCACACTCTGTAGCTCCTCACACAGCTCCAGGGAATAGGGGCGGGGGAGGGGCGCTCATGAAGAAGCAGACAGCCATCCTCAAAACTCCTAAGAAAGAGCTCTGGGCATCTTGCAGGGTCTTTGGGCTGCCCCAAGGGTTGGGGGTAGGTGGCTCAGAGAAGGTAGCCCAGGAGAAGCCTCATAGAATCAAAGGAAAGTCCCTTTTTTTTTTTATTGAGGTGTAATTGACATAAAACATTATATTGGTTTCAGGGATACAACATAATGACCCAATATTTGTATATTCTGCAAAATGACCACTACAGTAAGTGTAGTTAACATCTTTTATGGGAGGGGACAAAGGGTGGGATCTGAGTCAGGATCCCAGGTTTCAGCACCCCTTATGTTACAGGAGAAACCCGGTTCTTCTTGTTGACACAGTAAAGAATTACAGATCAGCAGTCTATTAGCCTGTAAGCAGGGTTTGCTAGTGATATGCTTCCTGAAAGAGAATGGGCCTTGCCAAGGTCGGGGAGAAAGGCACAGGTTCAGGGCAGCGCAAGGTAAGGGTGGCATGGGCAATGGGGCAGGAGCCCCAGGGCCTTTGTTCTGAGGACTTACATAGTTGGTGGGATGGGGGTGAAGAAGTTACATATTGATTGACAGGTAAAGGGTGCCAGCTTTCCCAACAGGGACATGACCTAAACCTGTGCACCCTCACCCACCACATCACCCATACTGAGCACTTAATACCTTACTAAGCACATCTATCACATTATCCCACTGACTCCCATCAATAATCCTACACAGTATGATTATCAGTTCTATTTGCAGATGGGGACATCAAGGCTCAGAGAGGTTAAGTAATTTGTTCAAGGCCACACAGCTAGGAAGTAGTAGAGCCAGGAGGAGGATGCAGGCAGTCTGACTGGCAATCGGGGCAGACTCTAAGGTTGACGCTGCTTCCCCTTTCTTACCTTCCACGAGGTCTTGGAAAAGTGTCATTGAGCCCTAAGTGACACACTGACCTACAGAACAGTTTCACCCCCGTGGGTACTAATGAGGGAGTGAATCAGTAAGGTATTTCCTGAGCAAGAAAGGAATTAGAGATGCTGCTTCAGGTAATCCCTTTTGGGTGCATGGCAACTACAGCTTACAGTGAGGAGCACCAAATGAAGAGATTCATAGCAGTGACCCCCAGAACCAGGGCGTCTGGGTCTGAACCCTGTGCCCATAGCTATGTGATCTCAGGCATGTGACTTACTGTCTGCGCCTAAGTATCATTCTCTACAAGATGAGGATGACAATAGTAACCACTTTTATAAGGCTGTTTTGAGAATTTAATGAGGATATAAGTAAATCACTTAGAACAGTGTCTGACATAAAAAGTGTCATTTAACTGCTTGCTATTATTATATGTATGGCCAAGTGATTTCACATTTCCTACTTCATTTGATCCTCATAACAACCCTGCTTGGCTCAGACAGCTGGATTATCTGTCCCAATCTGCAGATGAGAAAAGCGAACTTCAACAGGGAAAACAGTGTCCAGAAGGACACATAGCAAGCAACGGGAGGCTCGGAATTCTCAAGTCACTTCCCAGGCAAGCCCTCATTTCCCATTTGTTTCTCTTTTGAGCCCCAAAGTTTCCCCCACTTGTTCTGCTGATTCATGTCTAAAGGGGGAAACCTGGAGAGGGAAAAAAAGTTTGGGTACTATGCGACAAACATACCATCACTTTCAATGCCTTTGCCCATGGCAGACACTGCTAATCAATCATAGGCCTTTTTCCTGCTGAGCCAGAGCCTTGCTTCAGACTCTCCAATACAAGACTCTTGGCAGGCATTACCAACTGATCACAGATGGCAGACGATCAAACCCAACCCTTCCATTGTATAAAGAGAACCTTTTATCCAAATTCAGATTATTTCCAAATGTAGTTATGACTGGCAGGCAGAGGTGCCTCTGGCTCGGTCACATCACCACATGTGTCGACCTCCCTACAGATCTTTCTCCTAGATTATGGTGTCGGTGTGGACAGAATATGATCACAGCAGCATCCACCCTCCTTACATCTACAAACTGCTCGACATGGAAGGCTGCGGAGAGCTGGCCCCACAGCCTCACCTTCGTGGCGGCCATCGCGCCGGCTGCTGGGGGAAGCAGACGTTCTCAGATCTCAGCCTTCCACACCAGCAGGTCTCCTCTCTGTGGCTGCCGACACGGTGAAAGGTGTGGTAGGTAACTAGTTCCTAACCACGTTCTAAAACCACAACCTGGAGAAGGATCTGGTTTTAAGTAAAGAGGTATTAAAAGGCGTTTTGAATCCCTCCGCCATCTCTCTGGAGAACAATACCTTCCTATTCTAGATCTCACGGCTCAGTGACACTGAACGCGCATTTCCCAGACGACACCACTGGCTCGGAGCTGAACTTAACAGGTGCCCCCATCCCGACAAGGGGAGTTGGCCATAGGCTGCTAGCCGGTGCTCTGGGAAACAGACGCCTCCCAATGGCAGCTGCTAAGCAGAGCCCCGCGGCTGTCTTTCCCAGTGACTGGGAAGGGCCCGCGTGGAAGTGGGGCCCCCACAAGGGAAAGCACACTTGAGAGGTGGAGCTTCTGGATCCAACAGTTTCCTTCTGGGGAGTGGTGGGGGTTTGGGGGGATATCTTTGAGACAGCCCTCTTTCACTTATAACCGAAACAGTCCTGGCCGTTGCATACTCGCATTGTAGCATGGGTGGGAGAGAAACCCAGCAGGTGCGTGGCCCGGTCACTTCTCCCATCCACGCCTCAGCTGGTAACTAGGGGAGTGGGCCTGCATTCGCTAACACGCACGTGCGGTAGAGTTTTACTAGTCTAACACGCATTGAGCATAACCCCGTGGTTTTCCTTTTTCTGATGTCTCATATCTACTCTGGGCACCCAGTGAAATTGATGAGGCTTGAGCCAAGGTGCAGGGGGTTTGTGCTCCACTTCTGAGGCCTGGGCGAAATTCCGTTTCCACTGGCAGGAGGCCTTTGTTCACTCTGTGCTGTATTCATCTTGCTGGTGTTTACTGCTGTTGGACGGTCTTCACGCCAACCCTCTGCGTTCTTCTTTCTCCACCTCTCCTATCACCTGAAACATTCCTCCTGACCGTCTCAATTTCTGGTTTCTGCAGAGTCGGCAGCAGGCGTGCAGCTGGGGTCAGACAGAGGCCACCCCTGTGACAGGGCGTCTGGGAGAGCATCTGTACAGATGCACCTGCCTCTGGACCCTGGCTCCTGCCCCTGGGTTACCTTCCCACCAAGAACAGCTGCCAGGATCAGACCCCAGTTTGTCTTCACTGTGAGTCAAGCCCGGCCCAAACCTCAGGGCAACTTGCCTCAGAGATGTGGGGGAGGGTCAGTGAATACTTCTCTTCTCTGGCCTCTTTCAGTGCCAACTTGGGCTGGGGTGCCACCAGCCCCCAACCGTCACTACTCAAAGCCCCAGCAGGCTCCACAGACACGCCTGGACTGCTGGTGTGACACCACCAAGTAGAAGGCTAGACCAAATGCACAGCAGCTCTTGGCACTAAAATACATGGGAAGAAAAAAACTTTCTTAATGCTAAACATTTATGAGTCATTTGAACTGCCACACTCCATCATCAGATTGTAAACTCTGAAGGAGGGAGCCCCCATGTACTGGGTGCTGACTAAGCATCAGCCCCTGTGGTATATCCTTTGAGACAAGATAAGTCATTACTCCACCTCCCCTTGCCAGAGAAAGAACCAAGGTTCAGAGAGGCCCAAGATCACCTGGCCAACAAGGGATGAAAGCCAAGGTTGAAACCTGGGTCTGCCCCGCCACGAAGTCCATGCCGCTAGCCCCTATGCCTTTTTCTATCTTCCTTTAGAGCTAAAAGCACCCTCAGGCAAGGGCATATGAGACGGGACTGAGGCCTTGAAGGAAGAGGCCTGCCTGGACCTGGGTTCCTGCAGCTCGGGCTAGGCTTCTCTCTGGACCCCCGAGCCCTGAACATCAGTATGGAGAACCTCTGTTGCTGAAAGGACAGTCAAACCTCAGTTCTTGAACCTCTAGGTTCTCAAACAATTCAGTTCTTGACCAAGCTGTTCACGGACAAATCATCTCAGTTGTCTAACAAAACTTCGGGTGTCCATTCCTGACACGACGGCCCCTTCATGCTGACACCTGCGCATGATCAGTCACGTGTCTCTCAGGAGACAGACGAAGGAGATTTGGTTCTCAAACAAATCGCTTCTTGAACAGTTTTCTGGAACGAATTAAGTTCGAGAACCGAGGTTCTGCTGTATATAAACACTTTCCACTTTCCCAAACAGTTATTTCAGTGACGGGCAACCACCTTGCACTGGGACTATAGCAGTGAGAGAAAGATGGGGGGTCCCTGCCATCCAGTCGGTGGGGGAGGCCCGGGCCAGTGCCCCAGGGATTAGGACACGAGGAGCAGTGGGGGGAAGCTCTGCTGGCTGGAGCGAGTGAGGGTCAGGGAACCTGGGAAGGATGATGGGCGAGTGTGTGTGTCCCCCACCGAGCGACCTCTAGGCCACACTGGGGGGACAACTGGCCTTTGCCCTAAAATCACAGGGCTCCACTGAGGGGGTTTCTGCAGGACACTGATGTGACAAATCTGCCATGGGGAGATGGGGACAAAATGGCAACAGGAGCTCCAATTAGGAGGCTGTCTCACAGGCCAGTGGGACAGAGGGAACGGGAAGGACAATGAAGAGAAGCAGAGAGATCGCATGTGTTGTGATCGGTATTCTGGGGCAGGACTGAAAAGTCCTGGCAATGGCCGGGCTGTGGGAGGTAAAGGAGGAGGAGAAATCAAGGAGGGCTCCCTGGTTCCGGGCTGTGGCAACCAGAGTGGGAGAGGCAGGGGAACAGGGCTGGGGTGCAGGTGAACTGCAACAAGCAGCTCTACCCTGGCCTTGCTGAGGCTGGGGCACCTGGGGGCAGGTGAGCAGTGTCAGCCTCAGGCAGGCAAGTCGGGCAGCCTCCCACGCCCACCCTGCCCAAGCCGGGCAGGCACCTGTGTGTGAGCATGTGCAAGGACGGGGGTGGGAATGTGGCTGCCGCCTCGCTCCTATTCACATAATGCTTGGAGCATATTCAGACACTCTCTAACCCTCTCATTGGGTGCTCAAAGCATCCTGGTGAGTTCTCCCCACTTCCCAGAGGAGAACCCTAAAACCCAAGAGGTGAGCTCCCCCATGACCACAACCCCAGCGCACACTTGCTATCTTCCTGGCCCATGCTCTTCATTGAGGTCACTGATCCCCTTCCCTGACGGATACTCTTTCTGTGAAAAACTCTGCACAGCCCTGACAGTTTCCAGCAGAGCAAAGTGGGGCAGATGCGCTGATTGGTCAAGACAAGTTCCCTAATCCCCTTGGTGGCTGCAAGTCTCCGTGAAAATTAACTCATGGGCTTCTGGGGTGTGGAGTGTGGCAGGAGCGGGAGAGATGTGTCCCAAGGGTGAGGAAGGCTTGAGTGGGCCAATGGCCTTTTTTGTTCTTATTCCAGTGTGACACTGATACCTGGGCCCAGGAGTTCCGGTGCCCATTCCAGAGCCTCTGCCCTAAGCATCCTGGCCTTCCGCTACCCTGTGAACTCAGAGCCAGCGGCCTTCACACAAGCCCTTTCTTCTTTTCTGTCTCTTCCTCTTCTCCCCCCACCCCTCTGTCCCAGCAGGCACTTGGCGGCACCCCAGAGCCCCACTGGGAGTCAGGAGGGAATGTTGAGCATCTGGCCAGAGCCCAGGCCAGCTCTGTGGGTTCACATTAGGGCACCTGCTAATGTGTGGGACCCTGGGGCCAACCGCTCTGTGATTGGCTGGCAAGACCTGGCATTCGGCCATCCAAGCACCCAGGGCCCCATGACCCCAAATCCTACCTATAAATAGATGAGAACCTGTCGACCCCCTTACCCATACCCAGCCTCCCCTTCCTCTTGGCCAAGAATGAAAGGGCATCTTGAAATGGTGCAGAGACCCAGACAGCCAGCTCAGCTGCTCTGGACCCAGACCTGCTTCAGCCTCAGGGCAAGTGTCTATCCTCTACAGACCCAGGGATCGGTCAAGCCTGGGCCCTCCTCAGCCCCCATCTTGCTTCCTTCCTCAATAATCATCCTGGTGTAGCAATTGCTTCCAGCCCCCAGATTTCTGAGTCATTTGGATCATACTTAAAATGCTGCCACCAGCAAGGCATTTATTAGGAACTCAATGGCCACTCCTGTGGGGGCGAGCGTGGGGGGTAGTCTTGGCAGAAAAATTTTTAGAGCTTCTTTACAGCTTTAAGGATATGAGACCAATCCCTGCTGCTCAACTCACACAAAGGGACTAAGCCTTACCCAAGGTCACACGGTCGTGGCTGGCCGTGCAGGAAGCAAACTCCCAGGTCAGTGCTCAGCCAGCCTCAAGTCCATCATGAGCCCTGCTCCCAGCCCAGCACCACAGGGGATTCTGCTGCTGCCACATCAATGGCCTAGAGTGCCCCTCTTGCTTCTCTCTTGGGCTCTTAATCTCACCCCTTTCTTGGGTTTAGCCTACTGCCACCTCCCCCAAGAAGCTGTCCTGACTCCCAATCCCCATCAATACACACACTTCCCTTAATAATGCATTTATTGAGTCATCTGCTAGGTGCTCACAAAAAATAGCATTGTTGTTTTTCTTTATTTAGGAGTGGTGAATAGGGTCTAGCTCTAATGCCAAATCCTAACAGTTAGTAGTAGCTGCCATCATGTTGGTAAAGAATAGGAGGCCATATCCAAAATCAGCAGGAAACAGTGTGGTGATTGATTAGTGATGTCTGCCCTGGCCAGAGAAGATGTTACCCCTCATGCCAGGTTTTGCTTTCCCTGCGTTAGTATTTACTCTTCACTCTGCTTCTCTAAAAGACTAAATTCCTTATGGCAGGAGCTGAGTTATATAGGTCAGTCAACTTCAGCTGTGAGAACAGGGCTACTCCCTGCCCACCACCCACAGGGCAGCACCGTGGCAGGCAGGCAGGCAGCACGGAGGGGAAAACGATCATTATCCCTTGCTCGCATCTGGGGCTGCGCTATGCAGAGACCTCTATCGCCATCACCCCAGCCAGTCTGGACAAGAAGCCCGAGAGGCAGGCAGGCAGGCAGTCTCTCTGCATTCCACATGAGGAAGCTGAGGCGCAGAGGTTGTAACTGCCCCACGTCATGCTACAGGAGCTGGCAAGTTCAGACCTGAACCCAGGTGACACAATGGCAGCCATCCAGAACAGCAGGGGCCATCCAGTCCAGTGACCCAAAGGACAAAGGACAGTCAACCTGCCAGGTGACCGTCCTACCTGCCCTTGCATACCTCCCACGACAGGACACTCCCCATCGTCCAATGCAGGCCAGTTCATTCCACCTGAGGGCAGTCCTGGCCATCTGGGAAGCTCCTTCTTAGCCTGAGCTGGACGCTCTCCTCAGGACCTCCATGGCCAGGGCCACCTCTCTAAACATGTTAGGTATTCGAGGGCAGCTCTCACACCCTCCGGGAACCTTGTTCCCTCTGGGTTACACACTTCTGCAGTGCGTGCTGTTCGGAAGAACACCTGGTTTGAGTCATCTTGCTTTCCGTTCCTCTCCCTGAGAGCACAACTGTTTGCCTACTTTGGAGACAGCATCATCTCCTCCCTCGTTCTAGACTCCAGAGTTCTACCAATGCAGCCAAATGTTCAGAACTATCAAGAATTTTTTGAAGCTTACCATATTCCACACTATACACCCCCGTCCCCAAGTACCCTCCTCTGCCAGGGATCTACAAAACCAGAATAAACTAGAATGACACCGTCAGAGCAAGAAGGGCCTTAGAGACCCCTGTCTCAGGGTCAATGCCGAGACGGTGAAGAGCCAAGCCAGAACCTAAATGTCCTTCCCCCAGGCTTGGACTCTACCCACCAAACACTAGGTAATGTTTGACTATGCAATCTCGTGCCCAGCTCAAGGTCAGGTGAGCCAAGCTGGGTCACACAGAGGACGGCTGGCAGGCCAGGAGGAGAATCGGAACTGGCTCTGCAGGCCTGGGGCCATACTGGACGCCGGCCGGCTCCCAAACAGGGCGCATCCTGTGGGAGAGCTCGTGCTTGGGGCTCTGCCCTCCTGGGTGTGTGGGCTGCTGATGCTCCGGCTTCACGTGGCTCTCTGCTCCCCCACTCCTACACACCCCAAACCCTTCAGTGGGAACAGGCTTTCCAGCTGTGGGCCCTGCAGGTTCCTCCCCCTACTCCACGCAGGTTGAAGGCCCTCTCACCCTGATCTGTTTTCAGCTTTGGGGGAAGGAAAACTCGTGTGCTGCCATCCAAAGGGTGGTGGGAAGGCCCACTGAATAGAGAGAGCCCCACGTGGAGGGGCTGGGAGGGCTCCATACAGTCCTCAATTGAACACTGCAGAGCAGAGAGCTGGCTGCCCTGGGGCCCAGGCACCGGACATGGCACCACAGGGGCCCAGTACATGCCCAGTCCTGGAATCTCGCCCCCACCCCACAGCGTCTCCCTCCCCTTCATGCCTGCGTTCCTACCATACCAGCCTCCTCCTGGGGTCCCTCCAACTCTTTCAAATGCTCTTTCTTGCAAGGAGGCCTCAAAAATCAGTCCTGGAACAAACCTTCCCTGATGGCCCCACCCTTCACTTTTCTCCTCTGTTTGCCCCCTCATCGTCCCAGCAGCGCTCATCACCATTCTGTCTCCTCATCTCTGTGTCTCCAGGGAGCTCCACGGATATGGCGGCCCCTCAGCCTTCCACAGAGCTGTGTCCTCAGTGTCCCATGTGCAGCAGATGCTCAACCAAACCCAAAGGTGTGAATGCAGCATGGTGTCTGAAGTGGCCCAGCAGCACTTGTGGGGAGAGGGACACCAAAACTTGACCCTGAGGGCCTAAGATGCAGCCCCTCCCCCAGAGGCAGGAGTGCCTGCTGTTTTCCAGTTACTCCTACGAGGCGCCATTCGTGGCCCAGAACCCTAAGCACCCCCACTGCCGTCTAAATGATGGGGGGTCTCAGGCTCAGAGAGGCTTAGTGATGCACAGCCAAAATGTGGCGGGGTCAGGATCCAAAACTCAGGACTCTCCTGTGGGCTGCACTCGGATGGGGAGCCTGGCCCTGCTGGGACTTTGTGTAGTAGCTAATGGGAATCCAGGGGAGACCCTCCCAAGGACATGCCCACGGGAGCCCTTTGACCTGTGACATCCGCAGACCAGGTCTCACGGAGAGTAGCAGCTCTCTAGGGCACCTGCTCCGTCAAAGACTAGCCTGTGGGTAAATTCCCAGTCAAACGCTGACCGGGCACAGGTCATCTCTCCCCTGAGATGTTTCTAGAACCTCCTGGATACTCCCGTTCCATACAATCCTGGAAAACTGAGGGATGACTCAGATCATGCAGTCAGTCGCACTTCCCTTTCTTCAAACAAGGAAACTGGGGACACAAGTGCCAGGTCTTGCCTAAGATTCCCAAGCCACCTGCAGGCAGTTACAGATCCAGGATGCCTGGTGGGGCAGGGGGGGAAGAGGGAGGAAAGGGGCATGAAGAGCTGTGACTTGTAGGAGGGGTGAGCTGAATTCACTCTGTGAGGTCCCACAAGGTGCCAGGGCCAAGGGTGGGAGCTGGGCCTGCAGCTCACGTACCCTAAGGAAGCACTAGGGACGGTTGGAGCTGCCCAAAGATGGTCACAGGCAGCCCCATGAGGTAGTGAGGGCTCCATGTCTGGGCGAGTGCAAACATGAGCAGCCTGGTAGGATGGGAGGGGCTGCCGGCACTAGGTGGTGGGCGGTCTCCAAGACACAGGCTTGAAAGTCCCTGTGACCCAGAAAGCCCAGAGCCTGCTCTCTGCCACTTCCCGCTCTCTGCCTCTTCCCACTCTCTGCCCCGGGGCCTCTCTGGCTGCTGGAAATCTAGGCACAGTCAGGAAACCTTGCAGAGCCTTCCCCTCCAGCCAGCCACGGTGCAGGCTGAGGGTAAGAGACAGCCCACAGTCTTTTTGCCAGGAGCATGGGCCTCCTCCCTACCACACTTGTTTCGGGGATCTGCCTCCCTCATGCCTTAAGTACAAGGCATCTGCCGAGACCCCGCTGATGCTGGTCCACGAGTGTGAGCAGCCGGATGCTGTGTGTGTGTGTGTGTGTGTGTGTGTGTGTGTGTGTGTGTTAAGAAGAGCGTTAAAACCCCTACATCCAAATGTTCCCCTCCTGGGAAGCTGGAGCTCTGGGAGGAAGATAGGGCGGTACAGCCCTCATGGGGAGAGAGGACCAAAGAAGGCAAGAAGTTAGGCTGCAGCGGGAGGGGGCAGGCCATGGGCAGCTCCCTGAGGAGACCCAGGCTGTAAAAGGAGTGAAGAGGCCTCCGTGACTGTGATGCATGAAGGACGAGGCAGACACTTAACTCTTCCCTCCCAGCGTGGGACAGTAGCATAATTTCCCAACACATTCTCCAGCACAGAGCCAGTGAGCCCCGCCCCCTCCCAGCCGTCAGTGCCAAGAGCGGGGCTGGCGATGGCCTGGGGGTGGTAGACTTTGGGAAGGCGGTAGGAAAGTATGGGGTCGAGGGACACGAGTTCTGGAGACAGTGAGAACAGCCTTGGACGCTGGCCGTGCCAACCTGGACAACCTTGGTGTGTGCTTGGGAATTTCTCTCAGAACAGAGGTTCCCACGTCTGTAAAGTGGGCAGACCATGTGTGTGGGTGTTTCAGATGATTGAGAAAATTACTCTAGAGTCCCGGCACATTCGAAATGCTTGATAAATAGTAGATGAAACAACCACAGAACTAACTGCCTTGGCGATAATGGCAACAACAAAAATGGATGCAGCCCAAATTCTAGCCCCAGCCTTGCTGCTTAATTAAGATAAATTCCGTCCCCTTTCTGAGCCTCAGGCCCTGCATCTGCAAAATGGAAATAACAACCTCCCTCTTGTGAACCAAAACGTGCAACAGACCAGGAAATGGTTGTTCCTGTCTCTCAGAAGAGCTGGGCAGCGGGTGGGGTTAGGACTCAGGGCAGGAGCGGGGCAGGAGCCGGAGGGTGCATGCATGTGTGCGCACCCACAAATGCAGAATACAAGCAGCCTGGGACAGCCCCACTCTGTCTGCTGCCAAAGGGAAAAGGTTACTGGGCTATTTCTATCCTCAGCTGAGAACACAGTCCTGGTTCAAACCTGCCCTGAGCCTCAGAGCCAGCAAGTGGCAGATATGAGAGGCAAGTGGGGATATAACTCAGTCTAACTGCCCAGGTCGCTCTGCTCCTCCCGGTGCCAGCCTCCAGGTGGGCCACTCCCAGGGCACCTGGGCGAATTCACTGCAGCCTGGCTATGGGCTGGCACCACACCCCCACCTCACCCATGACCTCAAGACCCCTGGTCTGCGGACGGCAGCCAGAACGGTGCCACTCCCAGGGGGCATTTGGGAGTTCTGGTACAACGGTGTGATTTGGGTGCCTGGGATGTTGTACGTCCTGAATACATGCACATTTCCATGCAATAAAAAGCTGTCCAGCTTGAAAAGCTTGTGGTGCTTCTTTGGGGAAACACTGAACACAGGTAAACTTTCCATGGTGCAGATGGGGAAGCGAAGGCTCACAGAGGAAAAGGAATTTGCCCATGGTCATACGATAAGGTAGCAGTGGAAATGAGGTTCTTCCTACTCCTGTCCAGTGCTCCTCTCTGCTGTCTTGTCTACAATACCTGTAAGAGTTAGAATGGAGTACAGGAGGGGTCCTAAAGAAATATACTTGTATGAGGAAGCTAATAACAATGATGGAGGAAAAGGATTGGGGTCATGGCTGGTGGGGGAAGAGAGGAGGTAGTGGAAAGAGGGCTGGGCAGTCAGTGCTCTATCAGTGGTAACCACTAGGGGGCAATGTTGGCCTCAGTAGGTTTGGTGGTTTGGTTGTGTTGGAGGAATGTTGGTTGTGTCTCAGGAGGTGGCCTCCTATCTCACTTGATTTACTTTCCTTCTAAACCACCCAGTGCACCTAATGCCCCAACTCCCTTCAGCACTGTTTGTGGACAGAGGTGTGAAGAAAAGAGTGAACTGGAGAAGGAGGTCCACAGACAGGTGCAGATCAGAAAAGCCACAGAGGTGCGGAGCCCTGAGCACTTCCTAGCTCCATGCACGCCAGCACAGAGGAAGAAGAGTAGGTTTCATTAGCTGAAGCCTTCGACGTCAGATGCAGGCAGCAGCAGACTCAGAGTATCCCTTTCCAGATCTCTTAGAAAATGGGTATCTCAAGTGCTAGCTCCAACTGATTAGAAGGGGTGCCAGCAGCACTGTTTTGCAAAGGATTCTGAGGCCTGTCCAGATTTTGGGGGGTGGAGGGCAGTGTGGTGATTAGTTGGTCCTGTCTGCCACAGGTGCTGAACGGGGAGCTTCCGCTCCTATGCCATCTCAGGCGTGACTTTCTCCCTTCCAGGAAGCTTCTGCGTGCCTCGCTCTGCTGCATCCTCCAAGCAACCTGGGCAGTGGGTGGAGCGAGAATGACTGAGCCCCTTGGAAGGAAGAAAACTGAAGGCCTGCAGGTCCAGGGAAGCTGTCCGAGGTTACACAATGAGTCAGTGATGATTATGAGGACGGAAACCTGGGACTCCATCTCTCCTACTACCTCTCTGTCCCCTGCTCTCTGGGGACCCGCAGAAGTGTCTTCAGCAGCCTTGTGAGCCTGCATTTATGGCTTCTGTAGGAAGGGTGAGAGTTCAGTCGTGTGAGGCTATCAAGAGGCCATTAGAGGCCTCCAAGGCAGGGAGCGGCCCTGCCCCACCCCTACACACCCTTCACACACCCCTCGACTGCCTACAAACACGCCCCACCAGAGGGGGAAAGGGGAGGCCAGTTCTGGCGGAGTTGTGGGACCAGTTCCATCCACCTGTGCCTACCCAACAGCTAGCTACCAGCACCCACTGCAGCTCTCCCTGCTTTCTGATTGTGGGGACATGTCACTCAGCTGGGTCCTGGACCCTGGAAAATGCCAAGGTGGAGTGATCACACCAAAAGATCATGCTGGACAGTGAAGAACTTGGAGTCCAGAGTCTTAGATTAAGTTTTCAGCTCTGTCACTCACTCGCTCTGAGGCCTGGCCAAGTCCCTACCCCATCCCGAGCCTCAGCATCCTCTCTGTTCAACGAAGATTCTGTTGAACCCAAAATGCTGGTCCGTGGACCAGCCACATCAGAGCCACCCACACGTGGGGGCTTGTGAACACACCCAGGCCAATCCCAATCCCAGACCCACGCAAATGTCTGGGGGCCCAGAGCCTGCAATCGACTCTGTGAACCAGTTCCCCACAGGACTCCGATCTAGGGATAGAACACAGTCCCTGGGCAGAAGGCCCTCACAGCTCCCGGACAGCAGCCTCGTCTCCATGACTCTGCTGAGCGGGTCCTAGAGAATCTCAGCCACTGTCTGGGCAGGCCGAGGGGCCTAGCTACCAAGGGGAGTGTCCATGGCCAGCGCAGGGCAGAGGCGAGAGGGAGAGGAGGCGAGGCTCAGACCCTGCGCCGAGGTCAGATCACAGGCGGGGCAGGGACCCAGCCATGCTCACCCTCCAACACCTGGCACCCTAAAAAGGGCCTGGCTTCTGCGGGATAGGCTGGGAGCCTCAGAGATCATCCCATCCCCCCTCAATGTTCAGATGCGACTATAGTCAGGAGGCTCATCGTGGGACCAGACCCCCGAGGGAAGACAGCAGCAGTAGATCTCTATGGAGCCCTTATTCAGAGCCGGGCCCATGGCTGAGCACATTACCTGTATCTTCTCATTTAAACTTTGCAACCTCCCCGGGGCGTGTAACATTTTCAGCTCTGTTTTGCAGGTGAGGAAATTGGGGTCTGGGGCACAGAATAAGCAGCAACACTAACTCGAACACTGGCCCTGTGCCCATTCTTTGCGCCTCTCTACTACCAGTACCTCTCACCAGCAGAAGCGGGGGCTCCACCAGGCTTCCTGCCTATGGCCGCTGCAAGGTACCAGCCCCTGGACTTCTGCTGTTGGGGCTCAGATGCCCATTTCTCCTGGCCTCTACCCCAAGGGCATCCACGTCGGATCTGAAGGGGGAACCCAGCACAAGTGCCTCATTGGCTCTCCTAAGTGGGACTAAAACTGCCGAAATAGACAGGCAAGGCTGGGGCCAGGGCCCTGCGGCACACCTGTAGACACCACCTTGCTGATTGACAGGGTATGCGGGCTGCCACGGGGGCACACACAGGGTTGGCTGAGATCCCGGGGCCAGAGCTCTGACAGGGTGCCTGGCAGAAGGGGCTGGCACCCTGGGCCCTGTCCACAGTCACCCAGTCCTAGAGAGTCACCATCAAGCCAGGCAATTAGGGTCTCTCCTCCAGAAGTTTGCACTCAGCTCCCTCCCTGGAAAACCTGTCCCCACTTTTCCACCTGCTTTCCCTCACAGCAGCCACAGCACCCATCCTGCCTCAGTCTATCCCGAGGGCTGCTTGGCGCCCCACCGCCCTATCTGTTAGGTTTATCACACCCTTGCAATGCGTAATTGCACACTGGTTGGGATATCGATTATTATCTGTCTCACCCCACCCTATCCCTTTCCGCCAAGCCAGGGATGCTGTCGATCTTGTTCATTTGCCCAGTGCTAGCAAATTGTGAGCACTCAATAAATGCTCATTTGAGAAAGGAGTAAATCCAGTGGGGAGGCAACACGCAAAGTTGGGAGTGAGGAGACCCAACAGCATGGGTAGACAGACCCTGATGGGCAGAGATCCCTTAGGGTTGGGGCAGGTAGGGGAGAGCGAGTCAATCAGGGAAAATTCCCTGGAAGAGGAGTCAGGCTTTGAAGGGTGAGTAGGAGTTCAATAGTCATTTTTTTTTCTGTCTGATTTCTTTATTTTTATTTTTTAATATATTTTATTGATTATGCTATTACAGTTGTGCCATTTTCCCCCTTCACTCCCCTCCACCCTGCCCCCCCACATTCCCCCCTTTAGTACATGTCCATGTGTCATATTTACAAGTTCTTTAGCTTCTACATTTCCCATACTATTGTCACCCTCCCCATCTATTTTCTAACTACCATCTATGCTACTTATTCTCTGTACCTTTCCCCCCTCTCTCCTCCTCTGATTGCCCTGTTGCTAACCCTCCATGTGATCTCCATTTCCATGGTTCTGTTCTTGTTCTGGTTGTTTGCTTAGTTTGTTTTTTCAACAGTCATTCTTAAGAGAGTGGATCCTTACAAGGTGGAAAGAGGACCAGGACGGGGTCAGGCTAGAAGGGAAGAGCCAGGGGACCAAGCTGAGACAGAACCTCTGAGAGTAGAGGCTGCCTCCCCCTACCCTGTCCACCAACCAGAGGGGGATCCAGAGGTGTCTGCCCTCCTGTGGGGGGCCATAGCGAGAAATGTCAACTGCCATATTGATTCATACACTAGCCCCCACCCCAGGCAGGGAGCATCCGGCTTCAAGAGATGTGGCCAGGATTCCTCTGGAATCTGCTTTAATCAAAGGCTGGAGACTCAGTCTGGCTGCATGAACCACCAGCAGAGCAAGGCCTGCCCCCACCTGCTATCACCAGGAGGTGCCCACTGACAGCGCCAGCCCTGCCAGCCCAGTTAACTGGAAACACCAGGCACTGCACCCTAGCAGCAGACAGCAGCTGCAACCCCTGCAACCCCACCGCAGCTGGTGCTGCTGCCTTACACACCACGCATGGTCCTGGTGGACCATCCCCGCAGGACACCATCAGACGAACGAAACCACGACACCTTCGCAAGCTCACAAGCACAGCTGCACCAAACGATGCCACCGCCTCCGTCAGCCAGTTAGCAGTTACAAAATATACAGCAAACGTGCCGCAGTACCATGCAACCTCCACAGCTGCGTCCAGTGTGCCCGGCAGCAGTGGATGTGGCGTTCGCACAAACCCCACATCCCGCGACAGCCAGGGTGACACGGACACCCTCACACCCTGACCCGCCTGACCCGCCACCGACACATCGCAACAGCGTCCCTGCCAAACGCCCTCGCAGCAACACGGCACAGCGGCCAGCCCAGCAAGCTGACAGCAAAGGCCTTCACCGCCAAAGCTACTAAAACAAACTCTGGCCCAGCATCTAGCGCTGCCTTCGTGCCTGCTTATCCAAGGGTTAGAGCGTGACCCCGGCCCTGAGCATATCCGAGCAGGCCCCTCAGAGGACTCTCCACCCTTGCACAGTGGAGGGCTATGGCCCACCCCATCTGCTTCTTGACTCCATTGGTTCTTGTACCCATGTCGTCCGAGGTCCCTCCAGACCACACACCATGGCCAGCGCAGATTGGGAGCTCACAACAGTCTGGTTTCCCATCCCAGCGCTCTTCACGGCCCCTTAGGGACCTGCCTTCTCCACCCACCCCAAACCACCCCTACCTCAGTGTTCTCAATCCCTTTCCATCCGGACAGTCCATGGATACACGCTCCTGTCAGCCACCATGGCTGAACCCTCGGTAGAGGTGCAGCTGAAGGGGACCACTGGGCCATCACGGAGCTGAGGGGTTCACTCTTATAGCAAGCAACATCCCCAAAGATGTCCACATCCTAATCCCACAGGCCTGTGAATATGTCACCTTATGTGGCAAAAGGGACTTTGCAAATGTGATTAAGTCAAGGGTTTTGAGGTGGGGGATGATCCTGGAGTAAGTATCTGAGTGGGTCACCTGTCATCACAAGGGTCTTTATCAGAGGGAGGAGGGAACTCAGAATCAGAGGGGGGATGTGATGACGGAAGCAGAGGCCAGAGCATTGTGACAAGCCAAGTAATGTGGACGGCTCCGGGGGCTGGAAAGGGCAAGTAAACGGGTTCTCTCCCCTTGATCCGCCAGGAAGGATACAGCCCTGCCGATACCCTGCCTTTGCCCAGTGAGACTCGCTTTGGAACTCCAACCTCCAGGGCTGTAAGATAATAAATGTGTTGTTTTAAACCACAGTGTGTGTGGTAATTTGTTGCAGTGGATATAGAAAGCTAATACAACCCTCATCCAATGTGTGGGTGAAAAGATTGAGGCCCAGAGAGGAGCTGGGAGTGGCCAGCTGTCCCTTGACAGTGGGAAGAGACCCAGGGAGCAGGGGGAACCTGCCTGCTCTGCACTTCACCCTGTAGCCTCTGCATTATCACTCGTACGGGGGAACATAAGACAGCACTGACAATGCAGACAAATGCTAACACACTCGGAGGAGCAGAGTTCAGTGAAAGGAACACCTAAGCTGTCAGACGCCCAAAGGGAAGGTGATACCCACAGGGCAAATAAATGTTCTATCCTTGGAGGTGACAGCTGAGTGGACACAGCATTTTCAGGAATGCTAAGAGAAGGTTCATCACTTTGGGAAGAAAGTGAGTCCCAAGGATATCCATAAAAATTCATGATTTGAGAAGTTTCTAGATTTCTAGAATTCTGCTCCAGACGCCCCTGCAGGTCTAAAACCTGACCCTGTCCCTCCACAAAGTCTGAGACCCTGCAGCTGGGAGGCATCCTGAAGCCATCTCCCCACACCACCTCAAAGCTTCCTGGTGTCTCCCTGGACTCAGAGGAAAGAGTAGGAAGAAGACTCTTCCCCTGGGAACCCTAAATAAACCATCATTTCTAAACAATAATTTTATTATCAAGGAGTCTTTGTAGTCGGCCTCACCCAGACCACATCTCCTGTAGCAGGGGAAAGGCTGGCAGCACAGGAAAGCCTCTGTGGGCTCCCGTACCTCCCTGTGCAGACACCCCTCAGGCCCCAGAGCCCACCTCCCTGAACTTGACACCCCAGCGCATACCTTTCCCTCCCGGCCAAGCCAGCGTGGGAAATGGGCCGAGACGTCCAACATTACAGAAAGAGGACTGTGTTCCCTGGAGTAGGGCAGACGTCCCCCCTGGGTGCAGGACATCCTGGGGGCCAGGAAATTGCGAGGACAGCTCTCAACCCACTCAAAGCAGGGACCTTGTCCTCATCTCCACGCCAGCCACTGGCACCACCAGCCAAACTGCCTCAGAAAGAAACAAACTGGGTTTGCTTATTCCTCACACCCCTGCCACCTCCCCGCTGAGTGCGGGCTGGGTCCACATTCAGGTTCTCACAGTGCAAGCAGGAACCCTGCTTCTCTCTCAGAGCTGCTTGGAAAACACCGCCTTCCCCAAAGGGGCCAGCCATCTGGCTTGAAGGGGTCAGGGGACAGGACGGAGGGGAACAGAGAAATCCATCATCTCATATTTGCCTTCAGTGGAACCAGTGAAACCAGGGCCGGTACCAGCACGCTCTGCAAAGGAACGGGCAGGACTACAGGGTAGGAGCCCAGGCCAGGGATGACACGTCACTTCCGCAGGCAGAAACCAAGAGCAGGTTAAACCTCTGGGACCCGGGAGCTGGACAGACGCTTGGTCTGGGCTTGGTGGACAGGCAGTAAGGTTATACCTCCGGGTAGTGATAGGAAAGGAACAAAAACACTAATTGAAGCTATTTGTGACCCCATGTTCACTGCAGCATTATTTACAACAACCAAGACACGGAAACAACCGAAGTGTCCATCAATGGATGAACGGAGAAAGAACAAATGGTGCGTAGATACAATGAAATACTATTCAACTGCACAAAAGAAGGAAATCCTGCCGCTCGTGACACCATGAGTGGATCTGGAGGACATCGTGCTAAGGGGAATGTGTTAGAGAAGACAAACACCATATGATCTCATGCACGTGTGGAACCCAGGGAGAAAAACAAGCTCATGGACACAGAGAACAGACTGGCGGGAGCCGGCGCAGGGGCGGTAATGGTGATCAGAGGGAACTTCCAGCTATGAAAGGCGGTGCGATGTGCAGCACGGTAACTACACTTAGTGACACTGCACCACATACTTGAAAATATTTTAATTAAAAAAAGGAAGGTTAAGATCACACACAATCCTTGGAATCGGACTGCCTGTTCAGTTCAGATGCTGGAGAGAAACCCTGAGTAGCTCCAGCCTCCCTGGGCCCCTCCTTCTCTGCGCTATTCTTGGAAGGAAGCCCACCCGGCAGGGAAGTAGGGGCAGGGGTACTTGGGCCCCCCCCCACCCTCAGAACCCAGGGATTAGCTGGGGCCAACTGTACCAGTCCTCAGCCCAGAGTGGCGTGAAGTGCCCTCGTCCCCACGTCAGCTGCCTGAGCTTTACCTTTGTACCCACCCCACCACTATTTTTAACTTAACACCGGCCTTCAAATCCACTCATTTTTTCTCCTTAGACTTATCCTTAGCAACGAGTTATATGTACCAGCTGCATTGCCTCAGATGTGCACTTAAATAGCTCTTAGAGTAAAATAACCCAATGCACTTGCCACCCCAAACCACCAGGCAGACCACCCAGCCTGCCACACTCTGACACTCCGCACCGCTCACTCATACATTCGGACTTTATCCCAGCCATGTGTCCCTGCTGGGCTTCAGTTCCCCTCTGGGAAAATCGGAAACGGTGGCTCTGAGGTCCTTCCAACTCAATGCCTCCTCTCCCGGGGTCTATTACCGTCACGGGCCGAGGATGACGTCATCCTTGTACTGGAGCCTGTCTTAATTTCCCCATGAATTCACTGGCTACGTATCTATAACCAACTCCCGTCACCCCTTCTAGCCTCCATGACTGACCCAGGCTCCTCAGCAAGGCTGGAGGCCAGCATGCCCTGGGCCGATGCCCCTCTGGGTCCCCGTCCTTGCTGTCCCCACTAACCCTGTTCCCACGCACACCTTGCCAGCCCTGCCTCTGGTTGAGCCACCCCACCACCCCTTCTGCCCCTGATCCCCAGCCCCTCTGCTCTCCAACCAATGATTGGGAAGTGTAGGGGGTGTATGTTGTCTCTGAGCCTCAGTTTCTCTGGCCAATGACGGTACAAGGACTCAAATAGAAGCTCTTATTTTGGACCCAGGCCTGGCCACCAGTCTATGAAATGACACATGGGCTGCTCTGTGTTTTTAAATTCTCATCTAAAAAGATTCTGTCTTCGGAGTCCCGAACAGAAGCTCTGCTGAGAAAAGGGCGAAAGCCTCAGGAGCAATGGCATCCGTGGCCTCGTGACTCTGCCACCCTCATCTCAGGTCCACCTTCCGCACCTGGGACCATGTGCGAGGGGCATCAGTCAGAGACTAAACACCCTCTCTTTGCCCTGAACTCCGCCTTCACAATCTACATGACCTGAACACAACAAAGAGAGACTCACCAGCTGTTGGATGCCTTTCTTCCATCCAACCTAAGGGCCAAAGCGAGTGATGACTTTAATAGGAGAAAAAAAGAAAGCTTGAGTCACCCCAGGACCTGGGGCCACACTGAAACTCAACCCCACCATGGCTCCCCCAGGAATCCAGAATGGAAACTGCAGGACCAGGGCCAAGGGCCGGGGGAGGGGAGAAGAGGGGAGCAGGGCACCTCCCTTAAGGGACCCGAGGGACACAAGGGAGAGCCCACAGGAAGAGCCAGAGGAGAGAAGTTACAGATTCAGCTCAACACCCAGATGTCACCAACACTGTCCCCGAACAAGATGGGGGGCTCCCAGAGACAGTGGGTGCCCTGACCTTCCACGGGTGCAAATGGCGCTGGAAAATCCCAGCCCTGCCCGGGGATGCTGGATGAGATGCCCTCTAAAATTCCTTCCACTCTTGAGAGCTTTGAACCCTCCTCCAGGGCAAAAGAGAAGCCTGGGGCAAAATGGGGGGGGGGGAGACTTCTAGAAAGAGGCCCCCGTGAGTGAATCTGCAGGGAGGCTGCTGCGCCTGAGTCACTGCCCGTGCATTTTACACTCAGCACCTCACCCAAGTCCCAGCAGGAACCCAGGGAAGATGAGGGTCTGGCCAGAGAACAGGATGGGGAGTAGACAGCTGAGGAGGGAACAGCGACACAGAGGCAGACGTCGTAGTCGCAAGAGCAAAACACGAGTGCTCACGTGACCAGCACTGTGCTGAGTGCCCTACGCACGCTCCATCCCCCGTCACCCTCAAGGTACCGAGATGAGGTCGGTGCTACTGGCATCCGTGGGATCACGTGTGCTCCCCTTGCTATGGAGGAGCAGACTGAGGGCAGTGGGGACTGGCCACCTGTCAAGTTAACAAGCCGCAGAGGCAGGATTAGACGCCATGCCGCCCCTCCAGCACCCACAAACCGAAACAGCACTGTGCAATGGAGAAGGGGCCGGACGCTGGACCTGTGCCAGCCACTGAGCACATTCGCCCAGGTGCCCCGTGCTGGGTGAATTAACTAGAGCAGCAGGAAGCAGGCCCCGATTCCAGAGAGCTTCCTGCTCCCCTGCCACCCTCCCTGCCCCCCAGTTCAGGACATGCACCTTCCTTTCACATTTAGTTCAAGGATGGACAGGCTCTCTCCTTCAATGCTCAAGTAGGTGTGTGCTGTGGGACTGGGTCAGCGGGGATCCACTACCCCTCAGGGCAAATTCCAAAAATAGTTCCGCCCCTCCCCTCCCTCCGAGGCAGCCAGGCGCGGCAGGCTCCGTCCCTTTCCTATTTGTGTGGCAGGTGCGGGAGATTGTTAGTAGGGCAGTGTCTGTCTTATTTGCATAGCATTTGGGCTCCACTTACATTTCATTCCACAATGTACAAGCAATACCAATCCCAGGTGGGTCCCAGACTTCCGCACACCTGCTGTCACTACTGTGAGGGACAATGACATAAAGAAGTTGTGATGATAACCACATGGCTGTGTATCCATCAGGTCCCTGTAGTCCCCTTTCCAATGTAGTCCCCTTTCATTCTTTCACCCTTTAAAACAGGGTAGGAGGGTCAGAAAAGCCAAGCCACTTGCCCAGGGTCACACAGCATGTTAAATGGCAGAATACTCAGACCGAGGTCCGAGTCCAAAGCCCTGCCCTTAGCCACCATTCATTGCCAAGGCCCTGCCCCTGACTTCAGGGGCACCGCAGCTAGTGTAGCCCAATGTGAAGCCCCACCCCAGGAATTCTTCCCAGGAATCGCCAGCACAGTGTTCTTTTCCCCACTGGGCTTTCCAACGTTTGCTGGTTGCTGGTTGAGGGGGTCTACTGGCCCACGTGTGTGTCTGGTGCTACACCCAGGGCCTGGCTCAACAGCTGCCTAAGGAATGAACCAGTGCCACCCCCGTCTCCACCGGAGCCCTGGCAGCATCTCCTGCATCATGTGTGTGTGCCAATGTGGCAAGGACACTGTTTTTGTCTGTTCATCCCCGCCCCTCACAGCTCCTTGCATTGATAGATGCTCCATCCCATAGGTAAAGAAACTGTAGGGGAGGAAATTTTCCTCTACCCTCAAAGTTCTGTTGGCTAGTCTAATAATCACATAGACCTAAGACAGATTAGCAAGAGAGAATAACAAAGTTTAATATACACATGTGTATAGAAGCCCCAGATGCATGAGAGAGTCAGAGAACACCACCCACCCACCCCCGCCCACCACGCATACCCTGCCCTATAGATAGGTCAAAAGAGGTTATCTCTGATCATCTCTTATTATGGGCGGGGCCTCTAACCCCAGTCCTTACTAGATAGTTCAGGGAGGGGCAGAAGTTTCTCTTGAGCCTGTGGGTAAAGCTGCCTTTACTTCCAAACAATCCACATACTACAGAGGCACATCTTGGGGCAGCTCATTCTGAACCCCCACAGAATCTAACATGGAAGATGTGATAGGAAAGCCCTGGGTTCAAATCCCAGCCCTGCCACTAGTGCACTGCCTGATGGACCAGTAGCTTAGCCTCTGAGCCTCAGTATCCAGGGCAGGTATGGGTGGCCCCCAGCTTGGGGGGCTCTTGGCGGCCAGGCCCTTCACCAAATCCCAAGGAGTGGGCTCCCAGATGCCCCACACTGCTGCTGCTGGAGTCATGCCCGGTGAGGGATGTGGGTCCTCCTTCACCAAATGCACTTCCTCTGGTTGGTGAGGAGGAGAGGGGGGGCAATAGGCAGGCTATCTTCGCACGGGACCGGCCCACCCATCCGGGGCACTGATGTTACTTAAGCTCCACTCTGGTCAGCAGCTGGTTAAGACAGAGACTCCAGCTCCTGGACACGGAATCAGAATGTGGCAGCACCTCCCCCCTTGCCACTCCAAGGTGGCGGCCACTGTGGTGGCAGCCACTGTGGTGGCACTCTCCCAGCAGGCAGCCCGTCCACTGGTCAACCCTCCCAGGTCTGTTCCAAGAGGCGGGTCGTTACTTCCCATTTTTACAAATAAGCAGAGAGACAAAGAGGAGTCAGTGGCTGCCTGGAGGAATGAGTAAAACCCCACTGACTCTGGGAGAGAGACCAAACCACAAGAAGCAGCCTCTCGGTCCACATTCATCAGGAGCATTATCTGTTGCCATCAGAATGGGGGGCTAACAAAGGTTGGGCCGAGGGAAAGACCTTCCACAAGCCTTAAAAAGATTAATGAGACTTTAGCAAAGATATAACATCCAATATCACCCTAGGTGAAAAGTCACAAAGACAATATCATCTCAGTTTTTTTTTAAAGGAAAAATACATGTGGGAAGAAAGATGAAAGGAAATATTCGTGGCAGTCGCTTCTAGAGAGTAAGATAGTGGGTGCTGTTTATTTCCTTTCGGAGGGCCTAGTTCTTTAACGTTCTCCAATAAAGACTGAATTCTTTCATAATAATAAAAAATTTAAATAATTAAAAAACAAAGCAGAAGTTACTCTCATATGAATCAGAGTGATTGTGAATATACATAATTAATGGCCAATTCTTTAGTTAATTAGACCTGCTTCAAAACTGGAAGTAAAAGGTGAAACATTTATAATTATTAAATATTTTTAATTTTTTTTAAAGCAGGCTATGACCCCACAATACAGACACAAGACGCCATGGAGCCTGGGAGGAAGGCTCAAGTGCCGTGGGTTAGCCAGCAGTTATCTTTGACTCTGGGCAATGAGCTCTCGGATGGGACCCCTGCTCCCAGGAGGTGGCCCCTGCCCCCATAGGCGACCACCCAGGAGATCGCACGTGGATTTGCCCCCCCACCAGTGCCAGTCCTTGTCTTTTGAGGTATGTCTCACAACAGTAACTGATGCATGCAGCTTCAAGGGCAAGAGTGATAACAACGGTACCACATGCAATGCACGGGCCCACTTCCAGGGTCCCAGTAGACACTAAGCTCTAAGACGGTGGAATGGCCCCATCCTGTTGTGACCGTGCCCCTTGCACCCAACACAGACCCTGTATGGACCATGGCTCAGTAAGTATTTGCTGAATAAATGGACAGTCAAAAGGATGTACATGAATAAGGTGAGAGGCTGGAATTGCTCCAAGGGCAGGTTACCCAGCCAGAACCTACCCCACAATGGGATATGAGCTGGCAGAGCAACCGTTATTTAGCCTCACCATACCATGTTCCCTGGCATGGCCATCAGGGTCCCCAACACCAGCTGGCACTGACCACAGACAGTGCTACGTGTGGGACCGGGGAGCAGAGTCATGGTATAAAGGGGAGGGGAGGGAAAAAGTTTCCCATAACCCAGGCTGTTGCTAGGAGAGATTAGTCCAGGCCAGAAAATGAGAATCGGCATTCAAGAGCCCCACACCTCCACACCCATCCTTGTCATCCCAGCCCTGTGACCAGCGGCTCCGCCAGCAGGGCCTCCCTCTCTCCTCCAGGCCTGCCCCTGGGGCCGAGCCCTGCTGGTGTCTCGGATCCTGACCTGCCCCAGGCCCAGCTTTTCCAATCTGAGGAACCTCTCTCTTATTAAGCCACCCAATTAGCCCCACTGACCTCAACTCTCTGCAGCTACCTGAGCAGCCAGGCGTTAAATCGCAGATCCAAGAGTGGAAATTGACTTTGTGTCTCCGGTGGCATGGATGCGGGCACCATTAGAGGGGAGGCTGGTGAGGAAGCCCTCTTTCGTTAAGACAGCCTGCCAGAGCTACCTGGAACGCAGGAAGGCCTCAGGCCTGCCACTTACCAAGACCTTGAAGATTTTACTCATTTCATAGAAATACTGTACCTCAAGCAATGACCTAAAATGCTTTTTATTCACTCACCTCACCCGGGCTGATTTGGTGACCCCCCTTGGGCGGGGCCTACTCTGATTTATAACTAGCACATCACCTGCTCTGAAAAGACGCTCGAACACCCCAGGCCTCCCCTTGGATCTGGTTTGCACCAGTCACAACAAGCTCAGCCACTCCCAGCCATCACCTGTGGTGTCTCTGCTGCCTCCAACACCTCTTCCCCAAAAGGCCACTTTCTTTCCGATTTCTCAGGCGTCGGCGTGAATGTCACCTCAGAGGGGTTTGCAGACCACCCCTTCTAACTCACGCATGTTCTCGTCTTACTGACCCCTTCTCAGGACTCACCACTGGCTGCAGCCATCCTGTTCATTTTCTGCTTCACTATGCTGGCTCGTCACTGGCAGGACAGGGTCGAGCTCATGGCCATGTCTCCAGGTCTACCTCGATGGTGGCACACAGGAAATGTACATTGCACAGGGGTTGGGTGAGAGGGAAACGCCCCCTGACTGAACAATGAATGAACCCGGGAGACCAGGCCAGGCCCAGACAAGGCCTTGGACCACAGGGAGTCACAAAGCTCTGATCCCCTCCTCTCCCAGGTCTGCAGGGGAGGCCCCCACCCCTGTGGGACATCAAGGAAGGCAGGCAGAGTTACCTTCCCAGGGGTCACAGGAAGAGATCTGCTGAGTCTACAGGGGCAGGAAAAAAAACCCGAATTCCCTCAGAGCATGAGCCCTGGAGTTTCTGGGCAGGCGCCAAGCAGCATCTGCATCAGAACCTCACACTGGCCAGAAGACTACATTGCCATTGCTATGACCAAGGACAACAACAAACATAAAACAATAAACTGGGATGTTTGCTCCCTGCGGCCAGGGCCTCTGCTTCTTTTCTGCTAAATCCCCAACATCTGTACCAGTGCCGGCACATGACAGGCACTTCCATAGTGACCTTTTAAAGAACTTATTCTTTTATTAAGTGCCTCCTGTGCGGTAAGTACTTCATATACAAGGTCCACTGGTTCTTCCAAACAGCCCGTGCAGCTAGGACTCCTACTGTTACCGCAGAACAGTGAAGAAAGATGCCCAACCACCAGGGGACGGCAGGGCAAGGCCTTGCACCCAGGGCTCCAGCCCCACGGTGCCTGGCTCCCTGACAACGGGTAGCACCCTCCTGCAAAGCCCAGCAGTAATAATGACACTGTCAACCAAGCCCTGTCATGTGCCAAAGGGGGACCCACTGTGGTCACAGTCACCATCTCAACAGCTCTCTACGTTCCAGAGAAGGCAACTGCGGCCTGAAAGGCGAAGGCCCTGGTGCAAAGTCTGCAGCCAACAGCTGGCAAAACAGGTGTGTTGCAGCGCTGAGACTATGGGCTTCCTGGGGCTCAGCCACAGAGCCTTCCCACAACACAGAAAAGATGTCACAGAAGTTGGGATAATTTGCCATAAAAATCAGGATGCTCTTGAAACACCTGCACATTGCCCGTGGCTCCAACTACTATGGCAAGACAACTGGGGAGCCCTTTCCCTGTTGGGCTGGCATCCGGCACAGGACTCTGGCAGGTCCAAGCTCTCCTGGCCTCGCTCTGCCCGCCTGTGTAACCAGGTGACCAGGCTCGTAAGTTTTAGGAATCTACAGTTTCATCACTGTTGTAAAGCTAAGTAGATATTAGTGTGAGGTGATGTTTTTACAGCTTTCTGCACTTTATAAAACACTCTTCCATTGATTATCTCATCCATCCAACAACCTCGCTGTTGAACTTACATCCTCACCTTCCTCAGCAGCAGACAGTGCGTGCCACCAGACTGAGTGTAGGTGAGTCAGTCAAGGTCACACAGTGGGCAGGCGGCAGGCCCAGGATCTAGGCCCCTGCCCGAACCCCAGTGGGCTTTCTCCTCCAACCTGCAGGCCAGAGGAAAGGTGGACTCCAGCCCATCCCAGGGTCTGGTGTGGGAATGTGGGGGAAAACAAGCCCGCCGTAGGTTAAGTGAGAAAGAACCAACAACACAATGGGCAGTCCATTGGACAGAGAACGAAATTCCAGAGAGACACCAGACTGATGAAGATCAAAAAAGTTTAATCATGTGCTGTGTTCGTGAACAAGCATTTCTTATTCATTTTTGTGGGAATGTAAAACTGCTGGAATTGCATGAAGGGGAATGTGACAATATTCATCCAAACTTTCAATGCGCACACCATTTAACCGGGCAATTCCTCTCTGCGGCATTCACCTGCACACCCACTCGCACGCACGCACACACGATGACTCTCAGGGACACCGCTTCAGACCGGCAGCAGCACTGAATGAGGAAGAACCTAAATCCCAACAGAGACCTGGCTAAGAAAACTACAGTCAAGCTGAAGAATGAGGTAGATCTTTCTTTGCATACTGGTATGAAATGATTTTTAAAATATATTATTAAGTAGAAAAAAAAGCAATATGCACAGCAATGTTTTTAGCTTACTACCATTTGTGTAAAAATGGAGGCCGTGAGTAGGAGCATGTGAGTGTTCCTGTCTGCATGGCTGGTCTCCAGGACACGTTGGAAGTTGGTCGCGGGGTTGCTCTGGGGAGAGGACACAAGAAGGGGAGAGAGGACTTCCCTGGGTAACTTTTACAATTTCTTCAAGCGTGATCACGCATTACATGTTCCCAATGAAACAAAAACAAGTCTATTGTCTCTTGCCCACAATGCTGTCTGTTGAAACCAGTATGAAAATGAACTTGGTAGGTTGCTAGAGCTTCCTGGGGCGTGCTCTGCATGACCCTGCCCCCCAAATCTCTTCCCCATGCTTTAGCTCCAATTGCAGCCTGAATCACAAGGTGGATCAGTTAACACTTCAAACAGCCTGGCTGAGTAATCCATTCTAAATCAGGAAGCCTGGGTTTGAATGCCTTCTCTACCAGCAAGGGTGTTTATCTTGCTCTGTGCATACTAACAAATGTATATATAGACGGATGTGGTACGCCCGCCCGCCTGTGTGGGGAATGAGAGCCAAACCTCGGGGGTGATTAAATTCTGGGGTATAACGGTGATCGTTCATGTGAAATGCTTGGAGGTGATGAGACTGTCCAAACCACATACTCTCTGACTTAAAATAACAGCAGTCACTGTGGTGGGCGTGGGCTGGTAAAGTCACAACACCACCTTACCTCTGTGTATGACTGTCCAATTTGCAAATGGCTTTGAAATCTGTGATTCATGCATTCTCAGAGCAATGATTGTTCCCATTTCATGAAGGAGGAAGAGAGGTTGGAAAATGTCATATGGCGGGCAACAGTTAAACCACGACTACCGTCTAGGCTCTCTCCCTGTCAAGGTCAGAGGCAGAAGTCAGCCCATAAATGACCACTGGGAAGCAGGAAAAGTGTGCCCAAGAAGGGAGGCTTGCTGGTGGCGGGACCTACAATGTTAATTCAAAAAAAGAAAAAAGGCACTGGTTTTACTGGTTATTTCTGGGTGACAGGGTTTTTTCCCCCTAATTGTATTCCTTCAAATTGCCAGAATCCTGCCACTTTTGTAACAAGAAAATACACTTTATATAAAAATAAAAGGAAGTGCATGATCAGATAGTCCATGGAAAGGCATTTAAATGCCCTAAGCTGCTGGGAGTGGCTGTTTCTCGAGGGGAGGACATGATATGATGGGGGTGGTCTCACTTTCAGTGACAAGCTAGTCCCTAACACTTAGAATTTTTTTTAAATGTAACTTAAATTTTTTATTAAAAATACTTTAAAGTATATATTTGTTGAACCAAGCAAAATATGAAATTGAAAAACTGAATTTAAGACAGTTATTTCTCCAAACCATTTTGGGATTCATGGTGAACTATGGAGCAAAGAAAGAAATGTCTGAGTTATAGCAATCGAGAATTCTTGTTTTAAATTCTATAATTTTTAGCTTCCCTTATTCCCTGACAAAACTGCCCTCAGGTTGACTTATGCTGTAAGGCTCAGAGCGGAGCTTCCCCTGGATAAAGGCAGCTCCTGTCTTCCAGGCTGAGGCAGGGCCAGGCCGCCCGCATAGGCACCCACCGGGCACCCACCCTGCGCACTTGGCCCTGCCCGTCAGCCAGTCCCGCCGTCACCTAATCCACCTGGCTGCAAAACGTGGCAGCTGGTGAGGACCGGAGGGAGTTAGGTAGCTCTGGTGTTGAATTGCCTACTGGCCACATGGTATGGTGAGTATGGTCGCTGTTTTTCCACTTGCTGTGAGCTTTCTTTAAATAATTGCAGACCTTGTGGTTGAGCAGGCAGCAAGCAGCTCTGCTGGGAGCCAGGGCCCAAGAATGGCCATGCAGAGCCTCAGAGAGCACCCAAAGCCAAGGCTGCAGATCTCCAGGGCATCTGAGAATTCACAGACACCTTGCCTCCCCTGTTAAAACAGGTTTTGGTTAAAACAGAGAGCTAAAAGGCAGCTTTCCAGATTACAAAAAAAATGGCCCAAGATGGATAAAACAGTACTATGGAAAAAAAGGAAGAAATCAATTTAAATAAAATCTATCCATAGAGGATTTTGAATAACTGGCTCCTTTAAAAAAAAAAAAACAAAAAAAAACCTCACCTGAAGTTCCTGATTTTCACCCCATCTTTCCACCCCCATGAGCGATTTATCCAAATGTTCCGTGATTCACTGGAAAGGTTAGAAATCGGGGATTCTCTTGCCTGCAGTTCCTCCTCCGCCTTCTCCTCCTTCCAAACCCACTCATTTAAGGCACATGATCCTATGACAAATTTCTTCCAACTTGCAGTTCAGAGAGAAGTCAGCACCTGCCACCAGGAAAGGGGACTCAACCTGGGAGGTTCAGAACCTGCAACTGGCTTTGCATGCTGGATGCAGGGAGGTCACGCTGCCCATGAGATGTGATGGTTCCCTAGTTCCTATAGTCTTCAATAACTCACTTTCTGCCTCTCTACCCAGGATGTGGCGATTCTGCCCCAAGCAGAATTTACAGAAGCAAGACAGCCCCCTCAACAGAGAAATGAGTCCCAGTGTGGGAGAGATCAGGGAAACTCAAGCCCAGAGGGGAGGCCAGATTTTTCCAAGGTCACACAAGTAAGAGGGACAGGCAGGACCTAAACCCAGACACCCAGATACAATGCTTTTACCATCTCCAGTGCAGCTACAAAATTCTCTCAACAAGATTTTCTCTTCCCAACTCTAACTTCAAGAGGAATCAATGGAAGTCACAGTTCTCTGGGGGAGTTGCAACGGTTGCAAAACCACACAATAGAAGGATGTTGCAATTCTAAAAAGACTGGGGATCATTGCTCTGAGGAGATAAACCTGGGAACTCAGTCTAGACAAGGCATAGACATGAATGGCTGAGGGGCCCCAGCCAAAACCCACTCCTTCTCAAACCGGAGGACTTGGCGAGCCACACGCCCCCCATTCCTGTTGAGTTCCTGCAACAGTGACCTTACTGGACAAGATATTTCAACATTCCTAGGCCACAGTTTCTTCATCTGAAAAATGAAAATGAAAATCCTCAGGAGGATGTTCACTGTGGATGTGAAAATGCTTTGTGAGTTTCACAGTCACATGCTAAAGGGAGAACAGTAGTGGTAACAAGAATAACAGTAATTATCATTATGGCAATAATTATCATGATTAAATTTTTGAGGGCTTACTCCAGAGCCATTAACCTACTGTACCAGGTGGTTGTGTGGGCCTACCACAATGGAGACTGAAGTTTTATTTGGCCAAGGACTTCAGTCTGACTGCAGGTGACAAGCTGTGCCCAGCCTTGCGCCTCCACTCCACACCTAGGCCTGGGGGACAAGCGGACCAGACCACAGGGTGAAACCACTCATCCCATCCTGCCTAAGGCCCAGGGAAAACCTAGTCACTGTCAAAGTCACCCTCCCCAAGACCTCTCCACACACCCCCAGAGTGGCCTCCAGCCAGATTCTCAGGCTGGAAATCCTGGTCCTCCTGCTCGTGATTCTTCCAGGCTCTTAGTTCACGGGTTCGTTCTTCACCCTCACGGAAGGCCTCCAGCTCACGTCTCCCCGAGTCACCCTCTGCTCATTCACCGGCCATAGGATGTGCTGGGCTTATGACAGACTGCATAGGGCGCCCTTCCCCATCGTGTCTGCAGCTCCCACCCGCCCCTCAGTCCTGTTTGCTCCACTCCCTTGGGACTAGCCACCTCCCACAGCCACCGAAGATCAGTTCTTCCCAGGACAGAGAACAGGTCTTGTTCAAATCTGCAACCCTAGCTTCCCGCCCAGAGGGAGCAATTGCACCCAGGTAGAAAAAGGAAGAAGCTCCAAATGATAATCCAGTCTGTCACTCATGGGGTCTACCAGTGACCTCCACCAATCTGTCATCAAACCATCTGGTCACTGATTGTCATTATTATCGCTATAATGCCCAGACCCTGCACGAGGCTCTTCACACAGTGTATCTATCTCCTTGTCATTTCAACCACCCAGTGAAATGCACATTATCATCCCATTTCACAGGGGAAATGGAGGCCCAGGCAAATGAAGACACAAGCTCTACTTCATTCAGCTGCCGAACGACAGACCCTCACCCAGAGGTCTGGTTGTTGTCACTGTTCAAGTCTGCCTCCCAGGGACCCTCCAGATCCAGACCTGGGGCTGAGTCCGTCACCCGGAACTGGCTGAAGCTGCTCCTACTCTGGTGGTCCCACAACTGGGTCACTGAAAACTTCCGGTGAGGTCATCTGAGCAAAGGAGGCCCTTCTTCTCATTCTGGGGTAAGTTCTAAACCCCCTCCTCCCTCTCATGCTTTCCACTGCATCCCTGAGCCCACCCCACTCTCCCATGAATTAACCCACTCATCTGGGCCTACTTTGGCTCTAGGGAGAGGGGCCTCTCCCTCGTTAGGTTCGCCTGCTCCAGCGCCCAATCTCCAGACCACCCCCATCTACAGACCACTCCCACCTGTACCCCCAGAGGTGGGAGTCTGCCACATTCCTGCTGGGCACTGGGCCACAAAGTGCGAGCCAGGCAACCACTCCCTCAGCCACTAGGACAAAGAGCACGTTCTGGGGAAGGCTGGGAGGCCCAAGGGCGCTGCTGAGCAGGCACCCCGTTGCTGCATGCACAGGAGGGGAGGAGCTGTTGCCCAACCTGAAGGAGAAAGTGGTGTGAGGTCAACAGGGCACTGGGGCACAGGATTCCTTCGGGGCCAGGCCGTAAGACTGGCTGGGCCCCACCACTTACCCTCTGAGCCTCGGGACACTAATCTGAACAATGGGGCTAATTGTCTTTATCTTCTGGAATTGTTGGAAGAGTTAAATGGGCTCAGCACAGTGGCCAGTACAGATTAAGGGCTCAACCCAATTGAACAAATTCTTTTATGCATTCAAGAAACATCCAGTGAGCACCAACCATGTGCCAGGCCCGAGGCTAGGCCCTGGGGCTACCATGGGAACCAGACAGGCAAGTCCAGTCCTTACCGAGCTTCCATTCCCACAGGGGCAGCAGGCAACCAATGAGGAACAAATTAATACACAAAGTGTCCAGGAGTGGGATGCACCCTCAAGGAAAAGAACAGATACTAGGACTAGGACAGAACATGGACAGAGCAGGAAGGTCAGGAAGGCCTCTCTGAGGAGGGGATGGCTCAGCGGGTCTGGGGGAGGTGAGGGAGCACCAAGCCTGGCAACGCCTGAAAGAGCATTCCCAGAAGGGAGAACAGCAAGTACACTAGCTCCTGGAGGCCACTTCTGCTACCACTTGAGCCATGCTCTGCCCACGCAGCAGAAGCAGAACCTAGCTGCGGGGACAGTGAACTGGGCATCAGAAGAAGTGGGTTCTAGTCCCCTGCTTCCCCTGAACTTCCTTACAGCCTGGGACCATGACCCGTACCCTCTCACCTTTAGGGGCCTAATAAGTAAAATGATCACTGGTCTGAGGGTCCACAGATGGTTTGCATTCCCTCAGGCTCCCCCCGTTCCCCCTTCTTCCAACCTACCCACCTCTGAGGTTGCTGTGATTTCCCCACTTCCTGAGCTGTCCTACAGGCAGAAGTGCGGCTGAGGATCACAGAGATAAGATACAGGGATAAAGACAAATATTTGAACACTGGTTCACTGCAGGATCCTATCAAATCACTCCCTGGGCCTCCATGTCCCCATCTGTAAAATGGAAATACTCCACTCCTCCTGCCCACAATGCGGGATTGAGGGGAAGATCAAATGGATGTGCCAGGTAAGGAAGTCACCCTGATTCTTACACAGGCATTATAAAGAGGCCCCCTATCTGCTGCTTGGTCATCTGTACCCTAAGTGCTACCCTATAGCCTGGACAAAGGCAGGAAGGACAGAGGGTGGAGGGGACAAAAACGTTAATGCAGATACTCTACAAAGAGTATCTGATTGTTTAGGACCAAAGCCGGGTGCCATGTGAGGGAGCTTTCTAAAAACAAAGAAGCTTAAGAGTCTGCTCTCAAAGATTCTCTCTCAGCCAGTAGGTCTGAGAGGGCCCCAGGCTGTGACTATTATTTTTTCTAACTACACAGTTGATTCTGACATGCACTCTCGGTTGACAACCACCGATTACTTCTACCAGCGTAGGGAAGGTAGCAGCACCTTCATTATTCCCGTTTGGGAGCCACCTGCCTAGAGCACAGAGCGGCTGTCGCACGCACCCCTTGGATCACACAGTCAGGAACCAGACCGTCTGTGCTTGTCGATCACTCAGCAACATCGTTTCTTGAGGCCAATCAGCACGTGCCACCTACCTTTTCTACCACCACCCCGTGCAGCCGAGGAAGTACAAAAGACAACATCTCAACATCTCATATTAGGAGACAGCACTCACTTTCAAAGAAACTTGTACAGCTAGACTAACTCCTTAATCATCTGCCATTCTCAAGAAATAACACATGCTCGCAATGGCTAAGTTTATAGCTAACTTTGAAACATTTCCTGCTTTTAATAGACCTCCTATTTTAGACGGTAATATCCAAATGTATCCCACCCTTCCTTGCTTCCTTGAACAGAGAACACTGAACAGAATAGGACCCTTTCCTCGGGGATGACACGCTGTTGATGACCCCATTAGCTTGGTGCTTTTATACAGTACTGTCCTCAAGAACAAGGTGTCTCCCTGCCCCTCAACTTAAAGGCCCCGAATGGCTTTCAGTGCTGCAGTCCACACGCTTCCCACTCCAGTGGAGCGGCGCCCCTGACCCACGCCTGCACAGACACACACTAACGGAACTACCCTGCTGATTCTAATGTCACACAGGCCAGGACAAGACTGCCAGGCTTATAAAAATTATGCACAAACCAAGAATTAATGGGTCCTAAATGAAAAGGGTGAGGGATGATCAGATGTGGGAGGGACTGAGTCTTGAAGGAACCCTGAGCAAGGAAAGCTCTATAAGGCACGGAGTTAATCCTCTTGAGCTGGAGGGTGTGGTCACTGGTCTCCAAGTACTCCCTCGCCCCTGCACTTTACCTTCCTGGATCCCCCATTTCTTCCTCCAGAGTGGACACCAGCCTGTCCCGTCCCTCTGGAACAAGCCACTGAGCAATGGACATGAGCCCAGTGTCAGGTCATGGTTTCCATCTCCCTGGAAGGTGTAGGGACATTTGACCAGTCACCTCCCTGCAAATACTGAGCCTCCAAGAAGCTCTGAGCTCCTCCCCAGCTGGGCCCCAGCAATGCCCTGGAATGGACTGGACTCCTAACAGTGGTTTAACATTCCATGAAGGCCTGCCTGCTGGAAGTGTGTTCCGATAGAGGGCCCTGGAGACTCCAAAACCTGTTTGCCTTTCATTCCTTTGTGTGCAAGGGTTATCTTGGAAACAAGGCAGCGGGCTCCTTGTGAGGACCAGTACAATCCCTCTAAACTCCCCTTACCCCATATCCTAGCACAGCTTCAAACACAGAGACAGAGCCTCTGGAGCCAGGCAAATGATTGGTGAATTTTCTAAAAGACCAACTAGCATTTGTTCATTCATTCAACATTCATCCAATACTCAACAAATACTTATTTGGGTGGTGGGCCGGGGGTAGCCACAGTGTGCCAGGAACTGTGGAGGCACTGGGGGTTTGAGGGTGAACCAGCTTGATGAGGTCCCTCTCCTTAGGGAACTCCAGTCCTGGCTGGGTAGAGAAGAGTAAATAATAAACGCGCATCAACAAACTTTATCACGGGCTGGGACCAGAGTTTTGCGTTTAACAAGGCTCCAGGGAAGGCCAGGGTTGGGGACGAAGCAGGCACACAGTGGATCCTGAATAAATGGGTATTCCCTCCCCATAGAAATTCCCCGCCCCAGGAACAAATCCTCCTCTGCAGCTTTATCTCACTGGAGGGGTGCCACTCTGAGCCCCCTGCACTCTGCCTTCTCTCCCACATCCCACGCACTTCCACCGGGCAGCCCCTCCCCACTGAGGCCACGTACAGATGCCTCCTCCCTGACTCCCATCACCCCCATTCCAGTCCTTCCTACGTGCTCAGCCAGATTAGCCACACTGCAGTGGTTTAGATCATGTGCTCTGCAGCCAGGCAGACCAAGGTTCAAATCCCAGCCTTTTTACTTACTATCTGCCTGGGTGACTTGGGGCAGATCCCTGAACTCAGTTTTCTTGTTTGTGATTGTACCAACCTCACAGGTAGTTAAAGATTAAACAAGATAATGCACCCAACCATCCTAGCTTTGGACCTGGCACATACCAAGTAGTCAGTAAAGGTTAGCTATGTTCTACGATTACTGTTATAATAAACAACATACTGTTAGAAACTTTTGCTGACTCCTCACCAGGATATTCCTGGCTCTCCCCTTTAGCTACTTTTCCCTGTTTTCTTACGGTGGGCTGGAGGGCAGACATACACTCAGCAGGGTGACAGAGTACAGAGTACTAAGAATCTGTAACAAACTGGGATCACAGAGCAAAAGGGGGCCACTTCGGAGAGGGGCAATTCAGGGAGGTGGCGCTCAAACTGTCCTAGAAGGATGCGCTTGGAGATGGGGATGGGGGACAGAAGGCTCCTGGTAGGGGCCCTCCTGGTTGCCTGGTTTAGGGAAGGAACTTCAGAGCAGCACCAGCCCCACAAGCTCTGGAGCTGGCCTCAGCCTCCTCAACTGTGAAATGGGGACAACAGCGGGGACTACTTCACAGGCTTCCTCTGAGATTAAATGTGATTCCACAGGTGACTAATTTAGCACAGGGCCTGGAAGGGTAATTGCTTGAAAAGGTTAGCTGTTGTTGCCTGTTCTCATCACCATAACTGTTAAAGATACAGTTGAAGATGAGGCCAAGCTGGGTACACCTACCCATAGGGTCCATGCCAAGAATTCTACCTGTTCTGCTCTTGCAGCAGTGGGTACAGTGTTCCACAGTCACACGCTATTTGATGAATACATGATAGATAGGTATTTGAGGCCTTGAATGCCATACCCAGGAGTCTGCTCTGCAGGTCGTGCAGGGTGGGCCTGCAGATGTCTTGACCTTCTCAGACCAGGGGTTGCTGTGGCCTAAGATCGCCAGCAGCATGAAGGCCAGGTCATCCTTATTGCTAAGGAGCCAGGACAGGGCCCTCCCCAGTGTCCTGGGTACCACACTTCCCGACAAGGAGCCTAAGACCAGAAACAAAGGCTCAAGCAGCCACGTTGCCAAGGCTGTTTGCCATGGCAACATCAGGGAGCCACTCGTGGGCTGGCTGCTGCAACTGCTCAGGGCCCAGTTTCTACCGTCTCCTCACTCTCCCTCTGCTACACGACTGGGTTCTGCCAGACAAGCACAAGGAAAAAAACACGGCTGCGGAGCTGCTGGGTAGCATCCATCTCAGCCAAGCAGGGCTCGCCCGGCTGAGTTCCCAGACAGTGGGTCCCAGACAGCTGAGTCCCTGCCACCGAGCGCCAGCCCTGGCCAAGCAGACAGGAGATGGGGGTCCTGTTCTGCTTCGGCTGAATGACCTGAAGGCATCTGCTGGTCTGCTGCCAGTCTGTTTCCTCACTTCAAGGCAAGGGCACGGAGCAAATGGTCTCAAAGCGCTCTGAACTCCCTGAAAGCTTCAGATTTACATTAGTATATTTATATCATTGTCATGGTCATCTCCATAGTGGCTACCACTTACCGAGCGCTTACTGGATGTCCTGCAATGCTGCAGACATTATTTATCCTCTGCTGTCATCCAAACAACATTCTAATACCTCCGGTTGTCAGGGGGCAACTGGGGCCAAAGAAGACTCTTGCTCAAGGTCACACAGCTAGTACATGGTAGACCCCTCCCCCATCCAAACCCGTGGCAGGTGGCCTACAAAGCCCAGCACCCAGAAGCCCAGCATTTCCTCTCCGCTCCTGAAGTGGCATCTCACTGGACTTGGTTTCCTCCAAGTCGGCATCGTAACACTTGCTAAGCTGGAGGGGTTCCTCTTCAGTCCCCTCCAAAGTTTGGGGAGAAGAACGTAATGCTCTGAAGGAACCACGAGGCCAGGGCAGGATCAAGGGCCTAGAGTTCGTGTCTGCATTACATTGGACTATTTTTAACACTAACGATGGCTCCTCTTGACTGTGCGTTTGTAAGCACCTCACTGGTACCCATCAGTCTTTGCTAAAACCCTTTAGAGTATGTGCCACCATCAGTCCCATTACCCAGATGAAGAAACTGAGGCTCAAAGAAATCACGTGCCAAGGCCACAGAGGTCAATTTTGGGATGCAAAGCCCTCAGCTACCTAAGTGAATAATTACAGCAAATGTTTGTTTTCTTACCTAAAAGACTGATCAGTGATTACAGCCTTTGGGGATAATTCCTCAATGGTTTTGCCCTCCCACTTCTGAAAATCACTCTGGTCTACTACTCCAGACTGGCAATAACTCAGCTTCCGCCCTAAGCAAAGGGTGGGGTGGGAGCCCAGGAGTCCTGAAGACCCTGTGCCTGGCCCAGCAGTGCAACCTCAGGCCCCTCCACTCAGCTCTGTGAACCCAGGCTGCTGACCCTGCAGCCCTGCCTCCCTCATGGGGCGGCCCTGAACACCTGAAGAGAAAACCTAAGGTCAAATGCAAGGGGAGTGGGTGAGGAACAGTGAAAGCCGAAAGAAAATGCAGCCTGTCCAGGGTTAGTGGGTAGACTGCACCCCCGGGTCCCAAGGCCACACAAAGCAACAGTGTCTGTCCAAAGACTACCCAGCTTGTTGCTCCCCCAGAACCAAGACACCACCCCAACACACACACACACACATGCAGGTCCTGATACTGGGAAAGAACTGTCTGGGGAGTCAGGGACCTGGGCCTCCTTCAGCTGGGTGGCCCCTCCTTCTGTGCCCCCGTGCTCCTTCTTCGAGAAAAGGCCGGGGTAGGTCTGAGGCTCTCTAAGGGTCCACCAAAGCCTGGCCAGAGAAGGAGCTACTCAGGAGCCAAAGTTCAAATCCCAGCTTCGACACTCAATACTGTAAGACCCCTCGTGACTTACCCTCAGTTCCTCAATCCCAACACTCATAAAATGGAGATAACAGGACCAACCTTGCAGTTATTGAGAAACCCACGTAAGAGTACTCAAAAGTTTCCTTGTAGGTACACACTGCAAAAGTCCCGGAGAACACGCTGTGGTGCGTGGGCGGGTAGCCCAGTGTGGCCATGGATCCGAAACGCCTGCAGCTAGGAGGCAGGCCTCGGGGCTGCACTACACCATGCCTGCTACTGGCTCCTTCTGTATAAGTTTGACATTTTCCATGATAAAATGTTTAAAATGCAAAGTTCTTTCCAGAGAGCCTGATTCCTAGTCACATAAAACATGACTCAGAAACTCATCTGCCTCGTGGGTGACCACAATGCTAGTCCAGGATAGAAACGTTACTTCTCGCCCTCCCAGAGCTGACAACCGAGTTGTCGGGATGAAGGGACACAGGTGTCCCAGGGCAGTGAGTGGCACCCTACGCACCAGTGGTGGGGCAGAAGGACAGTTGGCTTAACAATTAAAAGGCCTTCCAGAGAGGCCGGGTGTGAGCTGGGGCTTCACGTGCCGGCAGGCTATGAGTACGGAATAGCAGGCGGAGTGGAGACATGGGGAGGATATTCCAGGTCATTCCACAAGCACTGATCTGTCTGTCCCTTCTCAGGGACACATGGACTGAAGATACAAAATGAGAAGCCGTGTCTACCCTGAAGGGCTCGAGGTCTAGCATCTTTGTTCACTCGGTGAAGACAGAATGACTGCTCAGTTTCAGGCACTTGGCTCACTCACTGTGAGGGGGAAATGCTGAATGAAACAAACTAACAACAAAAAATCATGGTCCTCATGGAACTTAACAATCTGGAGCGATTTCCTGAATAAGACTTAACGTGGCCTGTATTAGATGAGTTGTATCTATTATTTGGTGCTCGTTATATGCCAGGCATTGTATTGGGTGCTTTCAATTCAGTTTGCCATTTGATTTCCATTGACTCCCTGCAACAACCTTATAAGGGAATTAATATCTATCTTGATCTTTACAAATGAGGAAAGGGAAGCTCAGAGAGGCTATGTGACCCACCAAAGGCCTCACAGCCAACAGTCTGTAGAGCCAGGACTCAAACCCAGACAGGCCAACGTTAGAGTGCGTGCCGCACACACGGGATGCAGCTGTGCCTGGAGGTGCAAGGGAAGGCCTCGCCAAAGCAATGGTTTGGGGGCTGAGTCTTGCAGGATGAGGGGAATGGTGGAAATGGGGACAGAGGACATGAAACAGCATAAGCCTGAGCTTCCAGGAAGAAAACTCGTGATCCTGGGTGGACCAGGGCCCCGAAGGGAGAGCAGACAACTGAGGACAAAGCTGGGCCTGACCCTCCAACTTCAAGTACCTGAAGGCCCTTGATCATCAGGTTTAATTTAAAAGTTTTCATTTCATTTCATTTCAGAAGCACTGGAGAGCCATGGGTAATGTGTCAGCGAGGGAGTGACATCAGACATGCACTCTTAAGAGGACTTATCTGCCATCAGGGCCAAGGGCAAGTGAAAGATGACAAAGTCTAGTGTGGCCAAGATCTGCTTGGTGGCAACTGCAGGAATCTAGTTCTGCACGTGCAGGGACTGAGACTAGGAGTGGGGAGAGGAACAGGAAGGCCAACCCGATCCCATTGACTTTCCATCAGCTGAGCGTCCACAGGATGGATGTGAGGTGCTGGACTACCCTGGAAGAGGAGAGACAGAAAAACAACTCTGCTCATCCTCATCCAAATGGTTTTATTTGGGTTCCCATCACACTCACACAACAAGAATTATGCTTCCTGTTTGTACATAAAAAGACTAAATGGATGGGAGTTCACTCTCTACTCGATCTTGCCCTTCTAAAGCGCCTCAAAGAGAGAAGAATGCCAAGTTTTCTGAGTAGCAAGCAGATGCTCATTTTATTTTTTTGAAGATTTTACTTATTTATTTTTAGAGAGAGGGGAAAGGAGTGAGAATGAGAGGGAGAGAAACATTGGCGTGAGAGACAAACACCGACTGGTTGCCTCTTGTACACACCCAACTGGGGACCGAACCCTCAACCCAGGCATGGGACCTGACCAGGAATCAAACCGGCAACCTTTCGGGGTCATGCCCAGCCAACTGAGCCACACTGGTCAGGGCCAGACGTTCATTTTAAATACATTATTGAATGCCCAATCCTAAGAGTTAGGGCCTTATTAGCACCATTTCACAGATTGAAAAACTGAGGCCTAGGGAAGCATTTGCTCCAGGTGCTGGAAGTACAAAGACAGAAATAGAAAGCTGTCCCTGTCTTCACGCACCTTGGAGGAGGCAGGCCAGAAACCTTACCCACTGATCACAGTGTAGGTAGGCAGACAGTCTTCAGCTGGTCAGTGAGTTCTCTGAAACTATAATCCTCACCTACTAATGGGAATAGTGCCTACCCTTTGTAGAAGCTTCATGAGACTGCAACATATAATGCACACAGAAGGTTCAGCAGAGTGCTTGGCCTCTAGAGTGCACGGCCTCTAGAGGATGCTCAACAAACGATGATGATGATGATGACAATGATGATGAAGGAGGTGACAGCTGTTACCTGCAATGCTCATGTTAATGGCCTCACTTCCAAGCCCAAGCCCCTATCTGCAAAGCTGCTTCTGAGTCAAAAGCAGTGTCCTATTATTCCAGAGACAGAAGGAAAAGGGTGACTCATATCCTTGCAATGGGGGAGCTTCTGGCTGGCTTGCATCAGCTGGGGAGAGGATGGCCCCAAGGTGAGGGGAAATATGAACCCCGGGGCCCCACTGCCTTTCCTGGGTTTCACAGGCATCCTGATCATTAGCACCCGCGAGGGAGCCCCAGTGAAAGAGGAGCCCAGGCCTCTGAGAAAGCAAGCATGTCCCCTTCCAGGCTCAGGTGAAGAAGTTGTTCTCCCTGGTCTCACACAGGTGCACAAAGGCACCCAGGAAAGGCTGCACTTCAACTTACTCCTCCAGACGGCCAGAACTTGGACTTGGAAAACAAAGTGGTCCAGCTTCCAGGGCCGTGGAAGCAGCGTGATATTCCAGACCTTGCAAGTGAACACTAGGACTTCAGTCCATTTTCCCACTTCTCCAGCTGGCAGGGGGCCCCTGACGGGAGCTCCCACCAGTTTTAGAACAATGAGGGGAGAGGACACCAATTTAAAAAGGGGCCACGTTTTTACAAACACAGCATTTTACAGAACAGAATCATAAATCATATGGAGGAAAGGTTCAGCATTACAAGTAATAAAAAATGCACATTAAAACAATAAGGGTGACAGAGAATTTATTGATGAACAGACTAATAAAAATGAAAAACAGTGAAAACACCAAGAGTTATCTGGGAATGGGGCACCAGGTATTCCCACACAATGCTGGTAAGTGTATAAATTAGCACAATCTTTCTAGAGAGCAATCCAGAAATGTGTTTACCAAATGCATGCACAGTTCCTTTGACAGAGTAATTTCACTTCTAGGAATTTAAATAAAGGAAATAAGACATATGCAAAGATACTAATTTCAGCACAGCTCACAATAGCAAAAAAATATAAAAAAATAAAAACAGCTTAAATGACTAACAATGAAGGACTGATTAAACACATTTTGGTTTGACCCTCAATGAGATACTATATACTATATAACCACTAAGCAGGATATTTATTAACAAGGAAAAATAGTTACACTATTAAGTGGTTACACTAAAATAACCACTAAGCGGGATATTTATTAACAAGGAAAGTATATTGTTTGGGGGGGGAAGTAAGTTACAACAGTGTGATTCCAAATTACAATTAGTACATAAAGAATGAGTCCATTTCTCTATGAAGGTATAATAATAGGAAGCTACAGGAACGGGGAAAGTCTGGAAACACACAAAAATGAACAGTGGTTGTTGTCTCTGGGTAAGATTACATGTTTTCAACTTCCTTCTCTATGCTTGCCCGTATTTTCTAACAATTCCACAGATAAACATTTTCAAATGACAAGGGGTTGGACCAGATGACTTACAGAGTCCCTGCCACTTCTGACATTTCGGCCATCTGTGACTGATGTCCCAAGGGACTTTGAACAGCCCATACTTGGTGTGGGCTTATGGTGTGGCCTTTGGAGCCCAAGTGCGTGCCCACAGCTGCAGCCCTCTGCATTCCTCTCTCCCCATACTTGCTGCCCAGCTGTCTCCCCAGCCAGCCTGGGCCCCCCACCGTAATTCATGTGCCCAGCCAAGAGCTGAGCGAAGGAACTCAGCATGGTGACAGGTGCCACGGGGGAACGAGATGAAAGGCACTACTCGAGCTCTAGACTCTTACTGGGACAAAGGACACAGACACCAAGTGCCTGGTTGTATAACACAAACTGAGAGGACCAGGGAGAGGAGGAGAAAGCAGGGCAAGCCAGGCGGGGAAGGCCTGCCGGAAGAGGCCATGCGGGACGGGTGGACGAGGGCACGGCACGCAAGGGGCACAGCCTGGGCAAAGGTGAAGCCAACCCAAAGTCCTTTGGAATACATGTCCCAAACCTTTCCAAGAAACTTTCGCAATCCTTGGTCGGCTGGATCCCTGAACTTTGGCCTGAATGGGTAAAAGTTAAGTCTCTTAAACAGAAGTCTTCCCTCTATCTAACCTTGGATTAGCCACCAAAGACAAGTTAAGTCTTTTGGAAAGGACAATAAATTACCTTTTTATTCACTTTCCCCAGTCTTTCCAGCAGGAGGAGGGGATGATGAGGGAGCGTCTTGGGGGGAGGAAGGGGAACTGCAGGAACCGGCCTTCTCACGCACACAGTGTGCTCACTCCCAACAGGCCCTGGACTTCTCCTGGCCGCCCCACCAGCCCCATTTGACAGGTGGAGGAAAGGAGGCTCCCAGGGTTAAAATGGCTTGCTCCAGGGTCACCCAGCCAGAGAGTGGGGAAGGCGACTCCACTCAGGCCTTCTGACTCCAAGTCCAGTGCTATTTCGAGGTAACACACAGGACCTGGAGTCAGGAGCCCTGGGTGGCTCTGTCACCCGCTGGCTGCGTGGTCCCGTACAAGCCGCTCACCCCTCACAGCCTCTGTCCCCAACTGTAAAACGAGGGGCACGTGATGGCCCGCCCAAGTCCTCTCACCGAAGGGCTCCAGGAGCCTTCGGGGGCGGGGCGAAGCTCTCCCTATCAATTACATTTCCCAAGTTGGGCCGGGAACGAGCACCAGAGGATCCTCAGCCAGTCACGTGGTTACATAAAAAAAGCAAACGTCCCAGATTAACTTCTACTGCACTGCTTCTGCTGACACCCGGTTTACCTAATTTTCTAGTTTCCTTGAGTGACATATCCCTCCTGGGCAGGCCCTCTGGGCAACTAACAGGACAAATAATTAATTACAGGTTAGCCAAAGAGCACTGAAGACGGAGTTAAAACCCGGAGTCAGGTCCAAAACGACCAGACCTTGCTTCGGGTCCCTGAACAAGTCTCCAGGCCTTTTTCACCCTCGACTTAGTGGAGAGGCTTGGAAACCCTCCCAGACAAGGGCGACGACTACGGACAGAAGTTTCCCAGGGGCAACTCTGTCCCGCCCGCATCCAGTACCCCTAGCCGCCGGCTGTCCACTGGGGTGGGGGGCTGTGGGGACCGTAGTGGTGCTGGGGCTAGTATCTGCAGTTCCCGCAGACCTGGGCTCTGCTCTCCGGGCGTGTGACGGCGCCCGGCGACCGCCGCTGGAGCTCCACTGCGGTTTCGTCAGAGGTAAAGGTACGCGCCCGGCGCGCGCGGCGTGTGCACACAATCACACAGACCCGCGCGCGCAGCCCACTCAGCACACACTCCCCTGGCTTCGGGAAGCGCGATCACACTCCACCAGCCCCTTCGGCCTCTGACCCGAACCCACCCGTGTGCGCCTGCCACCGACCACGAGGCCCCGCAGCTCCCTGACGCAGGGACGTCTGCAGCGCATCAGGACTGGCCTTCTCCCGCTCGCGGCGGGCTTCCTCTCCGAGACACCCCGTCGCGCCGCGCCATCCTAGCCGCCAGCCGGGAGTCGCCTCCCGGAGTCCGCCCGGAGCCGAACGTCTCGGCTGCAGCGTCCCCTCCAAGTCGCGTCTCACGGCTCGGAGTCAGCTTGCAAGCCTCTCCCCGCCCACCCGGTCCCATGACAGCTGCGGCCGCCCAAAGACAGGCAGATTACAACAAGAAGCAAAGTTTCCCTCTCAACCCTCCCACCCCCGCCCCCTCCGCCCTCCCCCTCCCTTCCAGTGTTATGCAAAACGAGCCAGTTTGGCACCGGCGCTCCGACTCTAGGTACCAAACCAGCCCCGGCGAGCCGCGCCCGGTCCCACCCGGGGGACCCTCTCCTTCTAGCCAGGCGTAAGCCCGCATCCGGGGTCTCTTTCTTTGCTCCACCGCATCCCCATTCTCCCAGCTTCCTGCACCCTGGCGCCAGGAGAAAAAGCTCTAACTATGGGGCCAAACTTTGTGCTTTCAACAGGCACGGGGCTTGGGAAACCCAGGGAAGGGCTGGGGGGCGCGCACGCCTAGTTCAGGAATTTTCGGTGGCTGTTTGTTCCACCAGCCCCCGCCCCCCGCCTCGGTCTCCAAGTTACCAGCTTCTTCGGCGCCCCCACCCCCACCCCGGCACACCAGAGCACCCTCTCATGTCACGCGCGTGTCGCCGGTGGGGCTCCCAGGCGCTGCCAAATCCCGGGACTCCGCCTCGCCTTCCCTTCCCCCAGCATCGCCGACCGCGCACCGGGGCCGCGCACCGCAGGGGGACCCAGGCACCCCCAGACAGTCCTTCCGCCCCCATCCTGCCGTGCTTTCACCCCAGGGCGCTCCGCGGGGTAGCGTAACCAGGAAGGTGCTATCCCCGGTGTAGGTCCACGTGCCCCTCAGACCCTTAAGCAGGCAACTGGCAGGAAACTCCACGCTGCGGGCGCAGATGAGGAGCCACGGGGCCGATGGGGAGTCACGGGAGGCAGGAGACTGGAGGAGCAGGGGACTCTGAGGACAGGGGTAGGCGTCTGTGCCGGGGCCACAAGTCCACGTGAAAGTACAGCAGCAAGTGCCGGGAGCCTGAGGGCGCGCCTTCTGCACCCGGAGCTAGCCTGAGGGTCCCCCACACCTTGGCGCGGCTCCACCTCCCCAAGGAAACGCGGTACCCCCACCCAGCTCTGCCGGCGGGGGGGTTCGGATTCCAAGAGACCAAGGCTAGACCCTCCCCTGCGGCCGTAGCGCCCACGATGTTCCAGCTTGCGCGGGGGCGACCTCTAGCTCCCTGCCCCCTTAACGGAGCGCATCGCGGGTTCATGGAAGGGGTCTCTGCAGCCTGGAGCCCCCTATCCCCTCAATGCACTCTGCGCTGCCTCCCAGCCACCCCGGCTGCAGCGGCAATCTCCGCAGCTCAGCATCCCTGGCCCCAGGTCCGCAGCCCCAGCTGGCCATACCTGCGTGTCGGCGAGATAGTTGAGGAAGAAGGAAGAAAGCTCTTCGTCCAGCAGCGCGCCGCAGTCGTTCCCCGCCATCTTCCAGCCGCGGCTGCAGCGTGCGGCGGAGTCAGCGCCGAGCCGGCGGGGGGGAGGGTGCCAGCGAGCGAGCGACGGAGGCGGGAGGGGGGAGCGAGGGAAGCGAGGGCGGAGCTCAGGCCGCGGCTGCCGCAGGGCCGCTGGCTGCGGGGGCGGGGCCGCGCGGTGCCAGAGCGAGAGGGGGTCGTGCCCCCACTTTCTTGCGCCAAGTCTGAAGCCGCGATGCTCACCGGCAGCCCCCGACCCCTAGGACGGCGCCTGAAGCCGGGTGACGGTGCCCCAACCTGCAGCCCGATGCCTGCGCAGCAATGCGGGCAGCCCCCAGCTTTTGCCAGAGCGAATCACGTTGCCTTAGCGCTGGGCGGGTCCTCCGAGACAACCTGCTTCAGCACTGATGGGGAAACTGAGGCATGGGAAGGCAGAGTACCGCGTTTGAAGCCACTTCAGTAGGAGGAAGACAAAGTCTAGGTCTGACTGCGCCCGAGGTTGCAGTTTCTCTACCGGGACCGCAAGACCAGAGAAGGAGGGATACCATAGTTCAAAGGTGGAGAAATCAGGGACTGCTCCTCGGAAGGGGTGGCACTTTTCTATTTAATTTGAAAATACGTTGACTCATATTCTGTTAAATTTGGCAATCTCTCTTTCTCAGGTCTCCTTTCACTCCCCTTAAGTGCTCCAAATAATAAAAATAACAGTAACGTCTCTTACATGGCCCGAAATGCCTTGAAGTGGCCAGGCTTCCCGAGGCCCACGGGCCTTCTCGGCGCTCCTTGGATGAACCATCTCATAATGGGCCTCTTCACACCGAGTGCTGTTTCTGCCCAGCAGCCACTCACCTGGTGACCACAGCTCCCGGGCATCCTCCCCCATTCCCCTCACACTGCCAACCCATTCCCGGTACCCCCATCCCACCATTGTAGCTCTCTCTTAAAACACTGGTTCCAGATGCCGTCTTACATATGTTCAAGTGAAAATTCGGTCTGCCTACCCTTCCTTACTAGACCCTAAGAGCTGTGGAAACAGGGCCTGAATCTGCTTTTCCACTTTCCGTGTTAACTAAAAACTAGGATGGTTTGGTTTCCACTGTCCCCGCATCACCACCACCACCACGCTGTATAGGTAAGAAAACTGCCCAGGGTCAAAGTGCACGTGGATTGGGTGCCGATCCAGAACCTGAACTGAGGCTTCCTGACTCCAACCTTGAACTCTCATCATTAAGACCTGCTGTTGGCCAGGCGGGAGATGAGGGCTCAGCCAGGGTAGAGGCAGGAAGGCGGGAAGACCTAGACTTGTTTTATTGGGCTTGTCCTGCTCTCCCCTCACCTGTACTCGCCAGGGCTGCCCCGCCCTGTCCCAGCCAGAGGAGGAAATAGGGAGAGTGCCATACACCTGCTCAGACTTGAACACCAGAAGAGCTTCCTTCTCTGCTCTGAGCTTCCCAGAACCTCAGGGTGTGATTTCACTCTTCGGGCTTTAGGCCAACACACTTTTAAGGAACAGCAAGTCCACATCTAGACTTGGAGCACTACTCGGGGAGTCAGGAGTCCTGGATGCTGGGCCAGCCCTGCCATACCTTGTTCCAGTCTTGGGCAACTCAGAAAGTTAAGCACATAGTCAGATTGTCAAGTTTTGAACCCCCACAAGTCATTTAGTCTCAGGCCTGAGTTTCCTCACCTACGCAAACGGGGATCATAGACTTACTTACTTCATAAGGCAGTTGTGGTGATTGAGCAGATAATGTATCTTGGCACAGTGCCTGACCTCAAAGGAAATATGCAAAACTCTCTGACTTTCTGTTTCCTCATCGGTAAAAATGGTGGTAAAACACATATCCCTTGAAGGCATTGGTCTGTGTTGCTTTCCTGCAGCACTTACAGGCTGCTGGCTCTCCTGGACTCCAATAGATCCAGATTTCAATGCTGTGCCCACTAGCTATGTGTTCTTGGTCACTTACTTAGCCTCTCTGAGCCTCTGTTTCCTCCTTGCAAGAACCTTGGGAGGTTGGCATGAAACAGTACGTGTAAACTAAATTGCTTGACCCTGCACCTGGCAGAGAGGAAATGCTCATCCTCACTCTGTCATCATCATCAACAACGTCACCATTAGCACGAAGGACTTGAACTCTCTGAAAGCCCTGCTTTTCTGCTGCTGCCTGAAAAGGGGACAGCAGAGTCAGAGCCCTGCAGGACAGTTTCCAGAGATCTCTCTACCAGATCCAGCCGGGGGCTGTTCCCCTTATAGCCCAGAGGCCAGACTGGAGGGTTCCCAAGGCCTACCATTTCTGGCTGTGACTTTGCCGAGCTCCTAGACCAGATAGGGCCTCCCAGGGAAGGCCTCCACACTGCTCACCCAAATTCTGGGCTTGATAGAAAAGCCACACATCCCCAGTTTCAGGAACTTTCTCAGTAATCACTGTGTCCTCAGAATGGGTTTCTGGCTGGCAAGAAACTCAGGTGAGAAGGCACCTCACCTGGGGTATCTAGCTTCCTTTTCAAAAGCATTTTATCCCAGGAATTCCTTCAAAAAGGCTACCCACAGTGTCAGCCTCATTACCCCCTTTAGTCCTTAGAAGAATTTGAAATTCTTCATTGAGATTAGAAGCTCTCAAGAAACCTAAGGTGCTAGATAATCTTGTGTAATTTGCTGACCCTCTCCGAGTCTGTTTCCCTATCTGTGAAATGAAAGAGCTGGGCTAAGTGACCCTCAACTGAACCTTCCAGCCCAAATACGATGTCAGCTTACAGATATCGGCTGAAACTTGGCCGTTTTCCTGTCCTGGGCCTGCGTCAGACACCTGCATTTGTATCATCTCCGGTTGTCTTCGACAATCCTGAGTAATTGGCAGTGTGATGTCCATTCTGTGACTGAGGAGACTAAAGCTTCAAAGGGGTTGAAATGTTTAGCCCAACACCAAGCAGCTGGAAACATCAAGATCTGAACTCAGGTCTGTGCTTGGTCCAAGCCACAGTCCCTTGAAAGACATTGAGCAAGGCCCCACAGTAGCTAACCACTCCCGGGAACGGTGGCACATTTCTAGTTTTATGACTTTCAAGTGAAGGACAATAATAATGCCAAGCCTGGGTTTCATGTGACCCAACTCCTATCTTCTGTGCCTTTTTATTGGCCTTGCCTCTCCAGAGATTAGTGAAAGTTTGCCCTGCGCATACTCCGGGCCAAGCCCAGACTTCTCCAGGCTCTGCAGAAAGGGCTACAGCAAAATGAACCTATTCGACTTGAATATTGTATTCACTATGACAAACACTTGAAGTAAAAACTTCAGCACTTTCTCCCTTCTGGTAACAGAAGAATGCATTGATCAGACACAATGGCCGTGGTTCTTCAACTCTGGGAGACATGACAGTCGCCTGGGCCCCATCACTAGAGATTACAGTTTAGTCGGTCTGTGGCAGGCCCAGGAATCTGCATTTAATAAGCTCCCCTAGGTGACTGCTACAGGAAACTACCCTTCATTCAGCAGATGGTTAACGAGCCCCTACTATGTGCCAGCCGCTGTGTTAGGTGCCACGCATAAATCAGTGAACACAACAGCTGCCATCCCTGCCCACATTCTATTCACACAACTGCTTAGTACATTTTTGTTGAATGAGTGAGGGAGATAGGACCTGAGTCTTGATAATGGCTGAGGTTTCCTGCCAGCCACCCACAACTCTGTAATTCTAAGACCCAGGCCAGGGAGCCAGACACACACTAGTTTCCCAGCTTCTGTCCAGGAGGCAGGGACTCCAGCCAAGATGAATGAAAAAGGCACCTGTATTGTACTGTTAATTCTGAAAGCTGTCTCTACCTTCCATTGAGTGATAGGACTTTAGACCTGTGCAGGGGCGGTGCAGAGCATGTCAGCCACTGAATCTACTGTCCAGGTACAAAGATGTAGAATAGTGAAGCAGGCAGGCATAGAAATGTGGGGTTTTTCCCCCCTCATTTACCTGCCCACAGCACAAAAAGATCCCAGACAGGGCCCTCCTTAAGCCCACTCAGTACATGGCAGTGGTGGCGGGGGGCAGATATGTGGGGTGTGTGTGTGTGTGTGTGTGTGTGTGTGTGTGTGTGTTTTAAAGATTTATTTATTTATTTATTTATTTATTTATTTATTTATTTATTTTTAGAGAGAGGAAGGAGGGAGGAAGAGAAGGACAGAAATCTCAATATGCGGCTGTCTCTTGCACACCCCAAACTGAGGACCTGGCCTTCAACCCAGACATGTGCCCTGAGTGGGAATGGAACCAGCAACCCTTTGGTTCATAGGCCAGTGCTCAACCACTGAGCCACACCAGCCAGGGCTGTGTGTGTTTTTTTAATGGAGGTATAAATTCTATCAGATTATTTTATTTATATGTGTATTTGTTGTGTGTATTTGCACCAGCACAGCAACACTTAAAGGGACAGTCAACTGGCATTAAAGGGCGACATCTAAATTTAGTGTCCCTATCAAATAAGGCAAGCAGATGGCAAGAATACCAGAGTACCTATTGTTCTTTACACTCTCTCCCTTATTGGCTTAGGGGCCTTGTGAAAAGCAGTCCTTGGTGAGAATCATCCTCTCTGTACTACCTGACCTAGAGTTTTGTATGGATCAAATCCACTTACAAAGGACTTTGAACTTTTCATTCATTCTCCTAAGTCTTCAATAATGCTCCTTTGGGGAATTTACCCTACCATCTAATTGAAAAGATGGGAAAACTATAGCATGACATATACTTTGATATATATTTACATTTCAATACACTTTGATTCAATAAATACTTTTAAAATCTGCTACATGCCAGGCCCTGCTACCGGTGCAAAAGTGATACAGTCTTTGCTCATGTGTAACTCCCAGCTCTGGTGGCCACATTGTGCAGAGGAGAGATGAGTCAACATATGATTTGCAAGGGTGGAATAGTTCAATGGGGAAAGTTGGGGAGGCTGGAGAGGATGAGGGACCAGTTAGGAGCTAAGAGAAGAGCCCAGGGGAGAGGTGGAGTCCTGAGCCAAGACAAAGAAAGGAGGAGAGCTGTGGAGGAATGGGTGGGTCAGAGCCATCTTTAGAGTGGGAATCAGCAGGCTTGGATGAGGTGTGGTACAGGGATTAAAGGGAAGAGTCAGGATGCCCTGTTTCTGTCTTCAGTGAATGGTGGGTCTTACAGGGAGAGGCAACTTGGGGGGAAGGCCCTAAAGGGGATTTTCGGGTGACTTGGGACACCCAAGGGGAGGCATACAAGGAGAACAAACTGATGCTGAGCCAAAAAAATTGGAAATAACCAATTCGGTTCAACACCTGGTTACAAACAGCAGACAAAAGCTCACATGTACACACAGAACTGTGTTCACTGCAGTATTGCTAATTGTATTTTTAAAAAAGCAGAAGGTACTGGAGAAAATGAACTGTGGCGAGGTCACACACCGGAATATTAGACAATAGTGAAAATCAATAAAATCTATGCATCTGCACAGAGAAATCACAAAAGAATAAGTGAAATAAGCAAGCAGCCTAAGGACACATACAGTATTAATGCCTCTTAGGCAATATTTTTAAATACAGAAAATAACACTCCATAATGCCCTGACTCACCTGAATTGCAGGCCCAGTCCCCGATTGGAGTGCATACGAGAAGCAACTGATTGATCTTTCTCTCCCTTCCTTTCTCCCTCCCTTCCCCCTCTCTAAGAATAAATACATAAAATCCTTTAAAAATAAAAACTAACACTCCATAGTGCTGGTCGATATGCACTTATAAGAAAAAGCATAGAGATGGGACTGGGAGACACAGGTCCGCACGAGGAAAGTCAGAGCAGAAGAGGAGTCAGGGCTGGCTTCAGGGGCCGGGGGGGGGGCACCTGTGCACCCACCCAGGCCCCGCACTCAGAAGAGCCGTGCTGGGCTGAATGCTCTGCTATCGTCACCTTGAAATTCATAATGATTTTTGAATACTTCCCTGTACTTTCATCTTCCACTGGGCCTTGCAAGTTTGTCCTGGGGGAGTTACGGTGCGCTGTACGGAAGAGAGCTCCGATAGTGCCTGCAATATTTCATTGTTTAAAAACTCAAAACTATTTTTAAATAGTCATATTTGCTAAATCTGTGTAGTGTATTGTTCCTTTTGCTTTTCTGTATGTTTGAAGTGGTTCGTAAGAACGGTGAAGATATAGCAGAGCGTGATGAAATACTCTGCAGAAGGTAGAAAGCTATATGACAAACGTCCAGGGAAACATGCTCAACATTAAGCGAAGTGAGATTATACAGCATTTGTAAACGACTACAGCTCTGTGCATAAACGTGCATGTGAGGTGTGTGTGTTAGACTGCCATAATGTGAGGGCTAGGATGGTAGAAACAACTTCTTTTAGTCTTTTCACTTGTTACAATGTTGTTTCTGCAGTAAATAAAGTAAAATGTAACTTGCTCTTTGCTTTCTATACTAAAACCCAGCTCCTCTGATCTCAACATGAAGGAGTAGCTCTGATGGTAGGTGGGCATTTGGGGAACCTTCCCTAAAATGAGCCCTGAACTGGAAGCCAGGTAGGAGTCCCACTCTGGCACTGAAGTCGCATTTGGATAAACCTCCACTCTGAGACTCAGATTCCCCAACTGCACAACGATGGACTGAGACTGGATCAACCTTCACAGACATGCCTCAGATGGGTGTCTTCCCCGGGGCTTCCGCCCTGATGGTGAGATGCTCTGATTCCCTCTCTCGTGTGCGGGAGAAATCATCTGGGCCATGTGGAGTTTGGCAGCAGAGGCAGTTGGAGTCAGGATACTGAGAGGAGAATCCAGGTCAGTAGGCCACCCCAGGATCGCTTTATATGGGGTGGAATCGCCTTGCCTCCTGGAACAGCCAGAGCTGCAGAGACCAGGGAAAGGGCACGGCCTCACAGGCAAGGCAAGGTACAGAGGGCACAGCAGAGCATTATGGGCACAGCAGCAGAGCATCATGGGTACAACAGCATGGGCTCGGCAGAGCATCGTGGACACAACCCTGCTCTCTTCAGCTGTCCTGAGAATACTAACAGCTACCTCAGGTGCCTGTTAAAAAAAAAAAAAAAAAAAAAGCAGCTTAAAAGGAAATAGTCCACCTTCTATCAGAGTTGCTATATTATTTTCTCATTATAAATTATTTCATATTATACAAGTGACCCATATTTATTTTACCCTTGTATTAAAAAATGTAAATAATACAGAGAAAGGATAAGTTTCTGTGACCATGCCCACCCAAGCCACTCCCTCCTCAGAGGTGCCCACTGCTGGTGTTCATGAACAGGAGGCTTTCCAGAACTTTTCTTTGATTGACGCACTTATTTTGTTTATAGAGAAGCTCAAAGTTTCACTTGGGAGAGTGTATTCTTAATGAAAATGAAATCTCATTGTAATTGCTGTTTTGTAACTTTCTTCTTAATGTGTCTTGGAGGTCTTTCAGTGTCAGTACACGGAGACCTCACTCCTTCCAGCTGCAGCGTGCGCCCCAGTGTGCGTGCGCCCCGCCCTGACCCAACTCTGTTGTTGTCCTGACTCTGGACCGTGTTCTCCGGGTGCTCCTGGGGTCCTGGTGACCTCACTGCAGAACAGGCAACACTGGGGCTAGGAAAGAATGGCAAGGGACACGTTCCTTTATTCATCCAACCGACAAAAGCCCTCCTCATGCTTACTCTGAGTACACCCTTCGTCTTTTAATACAGAATCAAGCCAGATCTGCATATAAGAGTTCAGTAAATAATATTAATCATGTGGCTACATTGTCTGAAATTCACTCATCATTCTTGCCTCCACAAATTACTTTGTGCCAGGCATTCTGCTAAGCTTTGCAGGACCGTGTTAGTTGTAACCGCTTTCGTTGCAATGAACAGGAAACCCTACTTAAAGTGGCTATAACAGATAATGCAATGGCTTCCATAATTAACACTTTAAAAGAAGGAATGTCACCAAGAAGATGTGAATGACCATCTCTTAGCTCTGCTTTCCTCTGAGTTCACTTCGTTCAGAGTCTGGGTGATTGCACGGAGGTTTGCTCCAGGGCTAACCCAGTCTCCTTAGCAAGTCCTGCAGAAGGCACTGTCCCAGTTGTCCAGCAAAAGTCCAGGATTCATTCTGATTATATCCGCTTGGATCAAACACCCATCGCTGAGCCAATCCCTGTTTTGATAGGCCAGCACTGGGTTACATGCCTGTTTCTGAATCCAGGAATCAAGCAGTTTCATACAAACCCCCAAAACTAAGGTTTCTTAACAAGGAACCATTCATTTGAATGAGAAAAATGTATATCTCTCTTTTCACTAACTTCTAATTGAAATATAGCATTTCCTTTTATTATAAATGTGGTAAATAAGTCACAGTAAATTATTAAAAGTGCCCAAGGTTTTATCACCAATAGAAATCATGGATATTTCATACCACATCACAGTTGGATACCTCAAAATACTGTGTGTGTTCATCGCTGTTTTGAAATTATGGTAGTTATTAGACCATTGAGATCTTGTTATTTAATGTTATAAAGAAATATGTTATTATATCATAAATTTGTTTTTCTAATCAATTGACAAGTATTTCAATATAACTGACTTCTTTTAAATCATGTTGTTGACACTATGCATTTAAAAAGCATCCATCTGAGGAGAGGTCCCTAGGCTCCTACAGACTGGCCAGGGGTCTGTGACACACGCACAAAAGAGGAGTAGCTATGATGTGGGGGACAGGTGTCTCCCCCGAGGGAAATCAGGAGCCTTTACCAGAGGGAGAGGAGTCGAGCAGGCAGAAACGACAGATGTCCGCTCCCCAGGGATTCCGAGAAGTGTCAGATGTGAGCCTGCCCGCCAAACCAGTTAGGCCAGAACGCCCCCGCAGATGCTGTGGTCCAGTCCCTTCATTTAATAGATAAGAAACAACTAAGACCCGAGACGGGTAGGTTCTTCGCTGAGGGCACCTACATGGCAGCATGAAGACCTGGTTATTTTACTCCAGCCTCTTTAGGGCAGCTGGGGAGGCTGCGATGGAACACAGACTCCTGAAGTTAAACAACAGCACATGTGGCAGAGGAAAACCGATAGGGCTAAAGTGTCTGCATTGGAAAAGAAGCTCCCAGATCAATGATGGCACCTGGAAAAAGGACAAACTAAGCCCAAAGCATGCAGAAGGGAATATTAAAAATTAGAACGAAAATTAATGAAATAAAAAGAACATTAGAGAAAATCCCAGGAGTTGGTTCTTTGAAAATGCAAACAAAACAGACAAGGCTTTAGCTAAGAAAAAAAGAGAGGAGATTCAAATTACTAAAATAATAAATGAAAAAGGAGAGATTACTATCAATCTTAACAGAAATAAAAAGGATTATAAGGGAATACTATAAGCAATATATGCCAATAGATTAGCTAAATCAGGTAAAGAGGTCAAATTCCTGGAAAGACATAAACTATTAAATCAGTAAGAAATAGAACTTCTAAATAGACTTGAAACAAGTAAAACATTGAATTAGTAATCAAAAAACTCTCCACAAAGAATAGCCCAGGCCCAGATGACTTCACTGGTGAATTCAACCAAACATTTAAAAAAGAACCAATAGCGATTTTTTTTATTTTTTAAAGATACTTCAAATTTATTTTTAGAGAGAGGAAAAGAGAGTGAGAAAGAGAGGGAGAGAAACATCAGTGTGAAGGAGAAACATTCATCAGTTGCCCAGGAACAAAACCCACAACCCTGGCGTGTGTCCTGATGGGGAATCAAACTGGTGACCTTTTGCTTTGCAGGACGACACCCACACAACTGAGCCACACCGGTCAGGACTCAATACCAATTCTTCACAAGGTCTTCCAAAAACCGGAAGGGAAAGGAACACTTTTCAATTCATTGTACGAGGGCAGTATTACTCTTATACCAAAACCAGACAAAGACATCCCAAGAAAAGAAAGCTACAAACCCTTATCTCTTATGAGTATAGACGTAAAAGCAGTATACGTGAGGACTAAACCCCAGCATTAAGTATCATAGTGGAAATAGATGCATACAGATGACCCAAGATTTCCATCATCAAAAGGAATGAAAGATAATGAGATACGTCAAATTCAATTTGAACATAGAAGCAGAGTGGGACCATTTTAGGAAAATATGCAGAGGCAATTCACAAGATTTTGCTTTTGTTTCATAGAGCAAAATCAGTAATACTTCTCTGTTCTACCTCTCCAAACTTGTTTGAGTTATTGTGAGGTTTATTTAAGATAAAGGATGTGACAGTGTTTTCAAACTCTCTAATAAAATAATTACTGTGAGGACCCTTCACTGTTTTTAGAACATGACTCTACTCAGGAACTGTATTCTATTCCTTGTAATAAGTTTTCTCCTGTCTCAGGGCCTTTGCCCTTTCTGTTCCCTTAACCCGGAATGCTGTTCCCTCAGATCCACTTGAGCTCCGCAATCACTCTTTACACCTTAGCCCCAACTCGCCTTCTCAGAGAGTCTCTCGCTGACTCTCTGATTAAAATTAAGTCTCTGCTGTACTTGAACAACAATAAAAAATAATAATTAAATTAAATTTAAAAAATTTAGTCTCTGAAATTATCTTTCCTGCCTACTTGTAAAACCAGGAAGGCAGGCGAGCAGGAACTGTGTCTTGGCACCCGGAGTATCCGAGCACAGGTCCTGCTGTGTATCAGGAGCACAGTGAGCCAACATACGGACTGCGGTAATAGTCATTCGGTGGACTACTATTCAGCAAATAAGAGGGAGCGAGCTCCTCACACACGCGATAACACAGTGCATTATGCTCACTGCCACATGCCAGACTCAAAAGACTGAGTAGTGTATCACTCCATTCAAGTGAAATTCTAGAAAAAGCAAGATAATGGTGGCAGGAAGTAGAGGCCACCAGGCCTGGGAAGAGCAGGTCGACTGCAAAGAAGGAAACATTTTGAAATGATGGAATTGTTCTAAACTGTATTGTGGTGGTGGTTACATACTGGTATGCATTTGTCAAATGCACCGAATTTTCTACTTAAATTGGTACGTTTTATCATGTGTAAATTATACCTCAATAAAGATTATTTTTAAAATACATATCTGTTGTTTATTTTAAATACAGATTGTTTTCTGAAGTTGTGAGTCTCCCGTCCTAGAAGAATTCCAAGGAAAGGCCGAATGATACTGATCTGTCAGGCATGCGGCAGAGGGGCTTCCTGGGTTGGGTGCAAGCCCAGGGTAGCTGGCCTTTAGAGTACTTAGGGTTATGAAATTTAGGCTTAAGGGCAGTATTGCCTAATGTGTCACAGCAAAAACAAGGGTCTGGGAGTCTGGAGCCAATCATTCCTTCCTTCATTCACCATTTGTTAAACTCCCACCATGCGCCAGGCACCGTGCAGCAGTGTTCAGCTGGAGCTAGTTTGAGTTGGGTCTCTGTGCGATCGTACCTAAGAGGATCCTAACAAATGCGAACCCATTTGTAGGTATTAAATTGGGTGACACTGATGACAAGTGCCAAAGGAGGCGATGGAGGAGGGCCTGAAGGAGTCAGGGAGACCACCCACTTCTCTCCATCTTCATTGCCCAGCGTTGGCCCAGGCTGCCGTCCCTTCTCACCTGGACAATTAATTACAACAGCATTCTCAGTGGTTTCCGTGAGTCCACTCTACTTCCCTGGGTTCATTCCATACATAGCAGAGGCTTTCTGTGGCCACCTGAAATCTCCGTCTGGCCTCTTGCTCTCTGGCCTAAAAATTCTTTCATGGTGTCTCACTGCTCCAGAATGCAGTCCCAGTTCCTCAGTGTGGTTTACACAGCCCTTTGTGACCTAGCGCTGGGCTGAATGAAGATCAGCTAGAATGTGGCGTGGTATCCCTGTGACTGGTATGAGGGGAAGGACAGGAAAGGATGGTATGGAGAAATGGTCAGGAAGCAAAAGCCACCTGGGTTCCGTTGGCCCTGGCCGTTCTATTGGCCGTTCTATTGGCCTGGGCCACCCAAGCCTCAATTTCCCCAATCACCCAGTGATGGCACATGTGATGTTGACGGGAGCTTTTGGGTGCAGGGCCCTAAGTTTATGCTCTAGGTATGTTTCCTGGCTGACCCTCTGTCTCTGTCCCTATCTCTCTGTGTGTCCCTCTTACTCAACAGACACCTTTGCAGAAAAATTTTTATCTGCAGATATGAGTCACAGATTATAACTGGCTCAGTCTGCAGGAGGCCTCACAGTCATCCTGCTGACATGATTCTCTGCCCAGAGGAGCTTGGAGGTCATGTTACTAACCTGAAGTGCGAAAGCAAACCTGGTGAGCGTCCTTTGAAATGAGAGAAGAAGGAATGCACTTAAAACTGTTGGTACTCTCCTGGATAAGGGCTGTTTCCTGGAATCCAGCAAAAGAGAGTGAATGGGAGAGGAAATGGTCCTGTTTTTTCAGATGCTGTGTGTCCAAAGCACTAAAAAAACTCGTAGGGAGGGGTCTCCTTCCAGTCAAATGGAAAGGTCACTGAACTGGCCACGAATCAATGGGCCACTCAGCCTTGGCTTGACCTTGACAATGTCACTTCAGCTGTAGCTCAGTTTCTTTACCAACCAGCCAAACACAGTAAGGACAGCTTGAGCTCATTGAATATTTCACATTATTTTCAATTTCACAGGCAGTACATGTTCATTAAAGAAAATGCAAAGCATAAATAATCATAAAGGCAAAAATATTCCTTAATCTCATCATTTCAACACAAACAGATGTTTTTCTATTTTAACCAAAGTGGGGTTGCAATTGCACATTCCCTCCTGCACCCAATTATTTTCCTTAACAATATATTGTGGACATCTTTCCACATCATTAAATTTTCTTCTATATTATGATACTCAGATGTGACTGGATATCCATGGGTATTCTCTGATTGAGGTCAGTCTCTGTATTTTCATTTCACCCTTCAAAAAACACCAATCCCCAAAGTAATGCCAGGCACTGTGTATTTTACTGAAGACTTTGGGAGCCGTGGAGGAGAGACTTACATGGCTCATCATCCAGTAAGCACCCTCGAACATCCCAATTGGTAGCTCTGTTCTCTCCACAACCCGACTTTCCTGCCCACCACCACTAGCTCGCCTGGTCTCCCGGTCTGTGCCATGTGGCAAGACGGCAGTCAACGGCATTCCTCCAGGACGTCCCCCGGAGATTAATTAACAGCATTCGTTCTTTCAATAAAACCAAACATCTCTATGTGACAGGTATTGTTTTGGATGCTGAGAGTTTCACCATTCAATAAGAGAAAAATAATTTGGTCTCTTGGGACCTCTGTTTGTCATTGTGTACAATCCTGCTGAAGGAAGTCTCATAATGCGTTTCCACAGCTGTCTCTGTGTGGACATCCACGTCATCTCTCGTTCTGCACTCCCGTGGTAAACAATGCCGAGGCGAACATCTCTTCGGCCTGGGTTTGACTTCACTATTTTCAAAGATCTTTCCCTTGATAGATCTTTCCTTTGTCATTATAATCTAAAGAGATGTTACTGAAAAGGAAGGTAAGAGCCAAGAAAAAGCATTTCCCCAATGTTACATATTTGGTTACTGGGTGGCGAGTAAAAAAAAAAGAAAGAAGAAAAACAGAAAAACACCTTTTCAAGAGGTAAACATGGTTCACAACAGCTGGAGTTCAGCTGTGAGCTTTGAGTTCTTTCCCCCTGAACTGCAGTAGATGTCTGTCATTCACATGACACTCACCGTGAGCCACCAACCCCAGTCCATGCACATCATTTAACTGTCTTATGTTATCACCCCCATTCCACAGATGGGCACCTGGAGAGCAAGGAACAGTCAGGCCTTGGAACCAGTGGAGTCTGATATCAAAACCCATATGCTCTGAATTACTCCACAACCCTGCCTCACTGTTCCGTGTTTGATCCCAATCCCAGCAAACTTGTCTTAAAACTTGATAGGAATTTGCCAGTGCTGCTGGTGGGCCAGTAGTCAGCAATCTAAGTATTTTTTTTAGCATCATAATAGCTCAGTAATAAAGATCACTGTCTGTGACACTGGTACATTTTACAAACAACCTCACATAGTTACTATCTCACTGGATCCTCATACCCAATGCTCATCCCCTCAGGCCCAACCAGAATCTGCTTTCCCAGGAAACCCTCTCCAACTGCCTCCAACCAAGACGTCCCCCCTCCTCAGCCTTACGGGCCACTGTACTGTTGTTCTTTAAGGTCGGATTGTCATTATCTACCCCGGAGAGTGGCGACTAAGTCCTTTTTATCCCCAGCATCAGGCACTGTGCCTGGCTCTCAACCTATAGGCTATAAAAGTGTGGGAGCACCATTGCTCATAGTAGCTTCCTGGAAGGGAAATGAGGATTAGAAATCAGGGTCCTAACTCCAACTCTTCATCACAAGATTTTTTTTTTTCCTGCTACATTTGCTTTGAGCTCAGCTATTTCAGGTAGTGTGAGCCTTGTCTGGTGCAAAAAATTTCAACAAAATACTAACAAACAGAATCCAGCAATGCATAAAGAAGAATTAGTCACCATGAACAAGGGGATTTAGCCCCAGGAAGGCAATGTTGGACTAACATCTGAAGGTCAAGCAACGTGTATACCCTTTATCAATAGACTAATGGACAAAAACCACATGGTCATCAACAAGCATTTGACAAAATTCAAAACTGTTTCATGATAAACACACCGGCAGATTAGGAATAGAAGCAAAAATCCTTAGGTTTATAATGTGCATCTATCAAAAACCCACAGTTAAATCATATTTGATAATGAATGAATGAATGAATGATAACACAAGCCTGTCTTTTCCCACCATGTCTATTCAACATTGTACCTGAAGTCTTGCTAGGATAATTAGGCAATAAAATAAAACAAAAGGCACCTGATTGGAAAGAAAGAAGTAAAACTATCTCTATTTTAATTTACTTTTTTCTACCAGTATCTCTTCAGCATGGTAGGCAGGAATTAATTCATTTCAGCCATACACACTAATTGCCGTAAGCAATTAGTAAGTCCTGAACTGGACTGCGCTGGACTCCGGGGCACAGAGATAAACCAGATTTGGGGAGCATCCTTCAGGAGTTCTGAGGTCGTTTGAGGAGCTGAGATCAGCAAAGCCTAGAAGATGAAATGGAAAGTGACCAGAGCTGTGTGAGGACACAGACAAGAAGGGTCTATGGGATGGCAAAGGAAAGGGAGTTGTTTCTACCCGGGACTGGACCCAGGGACACTGCTGGAGATGGAGCATCAGAGCTGGGCCTTAAGTGTTGGGAAGGACTTTACCAAGTTAACAGAACAGCAAGAACAAGTTTGCTTAGTTCAGAGTGGGTGGTAAGTGAGGGGAGAGGACGGATAAGGGTCTGGGCAGAGGAACTGACGTCTAGCATGCCACACTCGAGAGATGGGGCTTTAGTCTGAAGCGTGGGAAGCTTTTGAAGTTTTGGAGCACAGAGTGATCTGAGCAGATATCGTTTGGGTGTGGAGGTCACCGTGTTTCCTTCATACACTTGCTAAATGATAAAAATCCTCTGGGGCTTGGATGCTGGAGGGAAGGACAAACACGGTTTGATCCGTTCCTCATATCAAGGCTGAGCCTCACCCCAAGCTAAATCCTGTGTCTACTGTGTGTCGAAACCTACCTCCTTCAGTTGGATCGGCCAGAGGGTGGTAGATAAAGTTTGAGGTTATTTCCCACAGTGTGCTGTGTGAAAGGATCCACAGGGAAATGTCTCCTACCCCCATGGCCCCAGCCCGAATGAGCCCACTCAACACACAGGGGGCTAAGGCCGTCCCTGCTCTGCCCAGAGCCTCATGGGTGCTGGAGAGGGTCAGGCTGGCCAGCTGGCATGAACTCTGGACTAGTGTTATCACTTTTCTTGAGAAACTCTAAAGTGGCCAAGCATTTCAAAGGTCGTTTATCACCAGGAGGACAAAAGTCAGCTCCAGCCATTAGCCATTCATTACCCCTCACCACACCTTGGGCAAGATCCTTGCCCCGGTTTTACAGAGAGTGCAACTGAGGTTTCAGGGTTCCTCTGATAGGTCCCTACCTGATGCCAAGGTGTCTTATCAGACTCCCGGGGGGGGCTCGTTTAGAGAGAGTCTACTTCTCAACTCACACCCACTACACTTGTATGTAGGGGCATGGAGCGGGCTCAGCGTCCTTCCTGTGGAGGACATATTTATACCTAAAATCAGGATTCTCCAAACAACAATGAAACATCATTACATGAGGCAAAGGAGGTGTTAACTAATCTTAATGTGATAAACATTTCACAATATGCACAATGTATTAAACCACTCCATCATACATCTTAAACTTACACGATGTTATATGTCAATTATATCTCAATAAAGCTGGAAGTCAACAAACAGATAGTAAATCAATCCAGGATTCTTCCCCTCTGGCATGAGTGTCAATAGCAATCTGTATCAAGGACTTAAAAAAGGTCTAGACCCTTTGGTCCAGCAATTCCATTCCCAGGAATCTCTCCTAAGGAATTAACCTTCAGTATCGACAAGACTCTGGACACAGAGGTGTTTGTTGCAGCATTACTCACACTCGCTGAGGAACGAAATCAACCGTGTCGATGCTAGCAATAGACGAATTGCTAACATTAATGGCATTGGGCCATTGGCATTATCTCACTGAATCCTTGCAGGAGTCCTGTAAGGTAAATACTGGTATTATCTCCATTTTGCAGGTAAGCAAACGAGGCTGCAGGGAGGTTAAGTAATGTGCCCAAGAGTACATAGCACTGCGGAGCCAGGATTTATAGCAACACAAACAAGTGCTCCTGTTAAAAAGGATCACACTTGATGTATGGGAGGATCAAAACGCTGTAAAACAACGACAGTTACAAACACAACAACAACAGTAATAAAAAAATGACTCAGAGGTTTATTTTTAAAGGCTATAAAGAAATATTTCATAATACTACAATGGTTCTCTTAAGATACTGGGTATGTGACTTTGGGGGGTGGGAGATGTTCTACTTTGCACATTATACATTTTTATAATTTAGGGGGAAATGTTTTTGTTTGTTTTTACATTGTAATTTAGAATTGACAATGCAAAAGTATGGTTCTGAAATGGAGGGGTTCTAGGCAATCAGGGGGTTCCCCTGGGGGCAGCAAGGACCTTGCCGGAGCAGTGGGCAGAAGACCTCAGAAGTTTCACATGGGCTCCCTTCGGTCTGACCTCACATCACCTCAGAAGTGTGCAGGGAACAGCAGAATGGAGAAGGCAAGATGGGGAAAGTCTCAGAAGACAAACCCCAGGAGAAAAACTTCCAACGAATGCTTGGTCTCAGATCGTGGGGCCCACGCAGGGAGGTCTTCCAATGACGTGTCCGGGGACAGGGAGGCTGGAGGCATCTTTGTTTCCCTCTTTCCTCTGCAGGGTGGCACTGGCGGTCAAACACGAAGGTTGCCCCTATGGTGGTCACACAAGGGGTGTGCACGGCTAGGGCACGTGGTCTCTGGGCCAGCCCACCTCTTCATCATCTGTCTTCCCCAACATCTGTGTGTCCCCTTCTTTAAATATTGTTACATAGATCAGGTGCATTGGTTCAAGGTTATGACTAGCTGCACGTTTGTAGTGTTTTTAATTTTATTTATTTGTTTATTTATTTTTGCATTTCAGCACATAATAGTAACGAATGTGTCTTGGCTACACCTACGCTGTAATGTTTTTGACTGCAGCCTCCACAGGGTTAAAATGGTCAGCCAAAGTTTGCTCAACCTAACACAGAGCGTGAATAAAAAAGTCTCTTGAAAACTTTGTATTTGTTTATTACATACTACTAGAGTAAAACGTTGTTCTTGTCGGACACACACACCTTGAAAACAGCCCATGCCCCTCCCAGAGATGAAGCCAGAAGCACTGCATCCTGGGTGTCCTAGCTCCTCCAGCGCATCCTGAGGGCGGGGACTGGGTGAACGGCTTGGCAGGCAGTACTAGCCAAGGGCAGTGGGAGAGTCTGGGCCAGGGAGGCTGTGGAGAGCAGGGTCAGAGTGAAGGGTCCAGGGCTGCTGCTTGGAGGTCAAGGTCAGGCCAGTACTGCTTCACCAGATGCCTGAAACTGGTGGCTTTATATTTAACAACTTGGTTACTTACAGGCTTTTTCCAACATAAAATAATAGATGTCATCAGAAAAAAGAAAAAAAGAGGTAAAAAAAAAAAGACCGTTTCTCTGATACCTTTATTTTATTTTAAAGCACATTTTATTACTAAATATATTTTTCCTTTGAGAGTAATCTAGGAGGGGTGTTCTGTGTTTACTTTAAACATCTGGGTTGTTTGAAAGTTAAAAGGAATACCTGCCTTATTTATATTAAGTAATGTTTGTTGTTAATTTGGTAAATACAGAATAGGGTGGAAGTAAACAAAAAGTGTTTTATTTTTACCTAAAAGGTTTTGTGTTATGTTTTGAAACTTTGTGTTTTATGATATAAAGCAGGTACTCAGGAAAAAAAAAAGATAGGTCTTCAAAAGCACATGCTACCAAATTCAAAAAGTACTCAGATGGGCACACAGGGAAGAGTCAGGGAAAATCAGCCTCCTCCCCTCCTTCTCCTGTTCCCCAGCCGCCCACTTCCCTCCCTGAGAACATGTTCTGGACGTTCTTTGATTCACTTTGGCAGAGAGGATCTTTGCATTTGCAAATGTAAGTGCATACATCTTTAGTAATTGTGTGTGTGTGTGTGTGTGTTGACACTCACTGTGGCACTGTGTTCTGAACTTTGCTTTCTATACAGTATGTCTTGGGGATCCTTCCAAAAGACCTATAAAGAGTTCTGCTGGCTGGTGCCTTCACCCCTATTGACTTAAAGGGTCCTTACTGGTGTCTAGTCAGAAACACAGCTCTCAGGCCCTGGAGCAAGGCCTGCAGCCCCAGGCAAATGGAAGAGACAAGGGGGAGGAGTGGCTCAAGGGATCCCCTCTTCCTTCCTTCCTCCCTCCCTCCCTGGCCTCCCTCCCTCCCTCCCTCCCTCCTTTCCTACCCTCCTCCCTCCCTCCCTCCCTCCCTTCCTACCTCCTTTCCTTTCTTCCTTCTTCCTTTCCTTCCCTCCTTCCTTTCTTTTTTACTTCTTGCTTTCCAAAATGAAAACAGCTCATTGTGGCTTTTATTCACTCTGATTATTAATGCAAAATACGCTTACTGTAAAATGATCAGATATACAAAAGGAAAAAACACGGAGTGAAAAGTCACTCCTACTGTTACCCAGAAATAATTATTGTTAACATTTTAGCATCTATGCTTCCAGTTATTTTTCTGAAACGCACACAGTATTTTCTCTATCTGAACCATTTTAAAGTGTACAATTCAGTGGCCTTTGGTATATTCACAGTGTTGTACAACTGTGACCAGTATCTAGTTCCAAAAAAACTTCGTCACCCCAAAAGGAAGCACGTACACATAAAGGAGTCACTTTCTATTCTCTTCCCCACACCCAGTAACCAGTGTTTGCTTTCTGTCTCCACGGATTTGCCTGTTCTGAGTATTTCACATAAGTAAAATCATATAAAATGTGGCCTTTTTTGCCTGGCTTCTCTCACTTAGCATATTTGCAAGGTTCATCTATTTTTAACACATATTAGTACTTTATTATTGCTAAATAACATCCCATTGTGTGGATTGGTCATTATTTAGCCATTCATCACCTGAGGGGCATTTGGGTGGTCCGGACCTTTGGGCTATTGTGACTAGTGTTGCTACAAGCATGTCCATACAAGTTTTTGACTGAACACTTATTTTCAACTCCTTTCGGTATATACTGAGAAGAAGCATTGCTGGGTCAAATGGTCATTCTATATTAACCTACTGAGGCAGCACCAGACCATCGTCTGCTGCTGCTGCACCAGTTTACATTTCTACCGGCGATGTATTCAAGTTCTACTTTCTCTGCCTCCTTGCAAACACTTGTTATTGTCCTTTTTTGTTTTTGTTTTCTAAAACAATTTTATTAAAGTGCATATGAAGTGATATCTTACTGTGGTTTTGATTTACATTTCCCTAATGACTAATGACAAATAATATTAAGCATCTTTTTCCTGTGCTTGTCAAATATTTGTATATATTCTTTGAAGAAATAACTATTCAAAACCTTTGCCCATTTAAAAAATAGGGTATTTATCTTTTTGTTGTTTGTACAGCTTCTTTACATATTCTGGATGAAAAATCTTATCAGATATATAACTTGCAAATATTTTCTTCGATTCTGTGGGTTTCTTTTCACCTTCTTGGTAGACTCCTTTAATACATCAAGTTTTTAACTTTATTGATGAAGGGAGCCAAAAGGTGCAAACTTCCAGTAAATAAATAAGTAAAATAAATGTCACAGGGATGTAATGTATACCATAGTAGGTATAGTTAACAATACTGTATTGAATATTTAAAACATTGCTAAGGGGATAGATCTTAAAACTTGGTATCACAAGAAAAAAGTATTTGTAACTATGTAAGTTGATGGATATTAACTAGATTTATTGTGGTGATTATTTTACAATATACACAAATATAGAATCATTATATTATACACTTGAAACTAATATAATGTTATATGTCAATGTTATATGCCAATCATATCTCAATTTTTGAAAAATTTTAATTTTTAAAGAATTTTACTTATTCATTTTTATCAATTTTATTTATTTACTTTTAGAGAAAGGAGGAGGGAGGGAGAAAGAGAGGGAGAGAATCATCAATCACTACCCCCAGCCCCCAACCAGGGACCTGTCCTGCAACCCAGGCATGAGCCCAAACAGGGAATCAAACTGGCAACCTTGTGGTTCACAGACCAGATTCAGTCCACTGAGCCACACCAGCTAGAGGGAAAAACTTTAATTCTGATGAAGTCTAATTTATTTTTTTTTCTGTTGCTTGTGTTCAAGATCATGAAGACTTACTTCTTATGTTTTCATCTAAGAGTTATTACAGTTCTAGCTCCTGTATTTAGGTATTTTATACATTTTGAGTTAATTTTTCTGTACGTATGAGGTAACAATCCAACTTCACTTTTTGTACTATGAAATCCATCTGTCCCAGCATCATTTGTGGATGAGACTATTTTCCCTCTACTCAATGGTCTTAGCACCCTTGTCAACAAAGCAATTTACCAGAGACATATGGGTTTATGTCTGCTTTCTCGGTTCTGTCCCATTGACCTTTGTGTAAGAGTATCCTTACGCCATTACCACACTCTTTTGATTAATGCAGCTTTGTAGTAAGTTTTGAAATCAGGAAGTGTTAGTCTTCACATTTTTTTTTTCAAGACTGTTTTAGCTATTTGGGGTTGCTTGCAATTTCATATGAATTTCAGAATCGGGTTTTCTACTTCCAAAAAATGAATTTTGGGGATTTGGAGATTTTTTTTGAATCTACAGATTGCTTTGGGGAGCATTTTCATCCTAACAATTTTATAGCTTTAGCTATGAACAAAGATGTCTGTTTAGGTCTTCTTTAATTCCTTTCAGCAATGTTTTGTAGTTTTAAAGTCTTGCATCTTTGTAGTTAAATTTATTTTTAAGTATTTTATTCTTTTTTGGTGCTTTTGCACACATTTTTATCCCTAAATTTTAATTATGGTACAAAACACATAACATAAAATTTACCATCTTAACCAGTTTTAAGTGTACAGTTTAGCAGTGTTAAATGCATTCATAATGTTGTGCCATCATCACTACTATCTAACTCCAGAATTCTTTCTTATCTTATAAAACTAAAACTCAATATCTATTCAGCAATAACTCCTCATTCTGCCCTGCCCCTAGCCTTGGCAGTACCATTCTACTTTCTATCTTTATGATTTTGACTATTCTCTGTGACTCATGTGAATGGAATCACTATATTTGTCTTTTTATAACTGACTTATTTCACTTAACATAATGTCTTCAATGTCCATCTACGTTGTAGCATATGCCAAAATTTTCCTCTGTTTTAAGACTGAATAATATTCCATTGTTTGTATATATCACATTTTGTTAATCCATTCATCTGTCAATGAACACTTGGGTTGTTTCCACATTGTATCTATTTTGAATAATGCTATTCACAATACTGTAAAACTATTGTTCTTTATTTACAATAAAAATATTGTAAATACAAGTATACAAATATCTTTTCAAGAACATGTTTATAATTCTTTTCAGTGTATGAGATTATATGGTAATTCTATTTTTAATTTTTTAAGGAACTTCCATAACTGTTTTCCCCAGTGGCTATACCATTTTATACCGCTACTAGCAGTACACGGGAGTTTTAGTATCTCTGCAGACAACTTTTTAAACCAAATGCTTTAACTTAACATAGGAACATCCTTCCAATCCAGCGGTAGAGAGGGCTACCTAATCATTTCGCAGCACTTTATGGATATATTACAATTTATTTCAACAGTCCCTTAATATTGGCTATCTTGGTTATTTCAAATTTTTAACTATCATATGCAATGAACTTCATGAGAATGTACATCTTTGTGCACTTATCCAATCATTTCCTTTGGATAAACCCAGAAGCGGACACATTAGGTCAAAGGAGAGGCATACTTTTAAAGCTTTGGTGAATGTTACCAAATTGTCTTCCAAAAATGTCAGACTCATATCCATCTCAACAGCAAGAAGAGTTGCTTATTCCGCACACAGAGTCCAATGACTTTTTTCCAATGTCACTACCAGAGAGACAATGGAGGGGCCCTGATGTGTTCCTTCACTGGGCAGAGACCTTGAACAAGATAGTAACTGTAGCGATTTTTAAACCTCACTTAGGCTCACAGCCTCTGGTTCCTTTTGCCTTTTGCCTTTGCCCCACGTCTGGGCACCAACTGTAGCAATTTTTCTACCTCACTTTAATCACTTGCCATTGCGTGCAGAACCCAGGGCTTTCCCGGCTATGAACACACTTAAACATACTAGAAATAATCATGCACAGAAACAGTTTTCTGAGTGGAAGTCAGAGACGGAGCGCTCACTCTCCAATTCTTAGAGCCGCCCTGGGCTCCCCTCCTAAGGGGGCCGCCCCTTCCTTTGTCTCTGTGGGTTTTTATTAAGAAAGTCGACAGAGTTTGTGGATTGACAGTCTGGGAGAAGGGATCAAAGGGGACAAGTATCTTACAAAGATGTTAACAGAGTTTCTGTTGTGATTCCAGGCAGAGATTGGAGTTTTATCATATGAAAAGACTACAGGTTTTAAAGGTTTCCTGACTGTGCCTTTAAATTCTAAGTTAATAACATCCTCCAGCAAACAGATCTCACAGGAACTTGCATATTCTTTGTCTCAGGCCTGATTACCCC